>CAJNJA010020298.1:0-34742 GCA_905231915.1 Symbiodinium necroappetens | reverse complement strand
GTCTTGCACCACCCCCTTCCCCAATATAGAGACCCTACATTCTACTATACAAACACATAGGACCCTTTGGATTTATACCTTTGGCTCAGTAGGGCTTACTAAAATCCTAAACCTTAAATCCTAAACCGTCACTTAAGCGATTTGGGAATGGGGGGCTCCAGATCGACACGGAGAGTCCAGTTGCTGCCCAGCGCCATAACCCACCGATCTGTCGCTTCTGCCGGGCACTGTCCAAAGGGCTTAGGCTTTAGGGTTTACCTGGACCCTTAAGAACCTCCCTTTTTAGGGTTCTTAACATGATCTCCTTATAAAGGGTCCTTAAAAAGGTAGGGTCTTTGGGGTCTAGGTAGGGTTTATAGTTACTGGAGCTCTCAGTCTGTTTGGCCGACCCCGTGGCTACCATTATCCGTCGGGGGCAAGCGTGGATACGATGGGTTTAGGGTTTAAGGTTTAGGGTTTAGGGTTTAGGATGTAACCATCATAGAGCAAAAAGCACTCGAGAAAGAGGATGACATGTAGGGCTATGCCTACCAAGTTCAGGAGGTGACGGATATCGAGACAGATATGCAGGGGTACGCTGGGCAGCTCTTGGCGCAGGCCATCGCCAGGAGACAGGAAACCGGCGAGAACGCATCTTGCTTGCGGCCTGTCATTTCAGAGAAGGAAGCGTCCAGCACTTGTATTTGACCGTCGTTAAGGTTGTGAAGATGAAGATGAGGCCGGCCGGGAGCAGAAAGGGACCGCAAAAATTGGTTCAGGCGCCCGCTAGAGCTTGCAGTTGACCTAAAGGGGGCGGCCGACAAGCTCTGCGGGAAATATTCATGTTGGGGCCTACTACATATGTGCAGCATGGTGGTTGGGGGATCGCGCAGTGTCTCGACAGCAATCGCCCCTTACTGACAGCAGATGTGGACAAACAGCGTTTGCGTGTCAAAGAGTCAGATTTTCTCCAATGTTCGCGAGAGATGGCCGAAACCTTAAACGCCATAAGCCAGATCGGGCTTCGAACTTCCTTCGACCTGCCGACCTGCCCCAGTAAATCAGGAGAACTTCTTCAACCATCCAACCGCAATCTGTTGTTTTCGGATTTTAAAGGCCCCAAAATAGGCACTAGTATTTTTTATTAAACTAAGGGTGGAGGAGTGTTAGACACCAGAAGAGCTTTTAGCGATGAACATGTTGTCTTAGATTGGTAGTTCTATGGGGACATTCACATGACATAGACTGAGAAGCTTATATTACAAACGAACATGCCGAACCCTTGTGGGAGCCTTTCAAGCCACTGTAGAACCCCTTTAAAGCCCTTTTAAGTCCCATAAAACCTTGTACAGCTGTATAAACACCCCTATGACAAAATCCCAAACATTATGTAGACCTTGAGCCCTGAAAGGAACCTTTGACCAAGGTGGGCTTTTGCTGCTCGGGCGATGCCTGCAGAGTGTCAAGCAGCGTCTGAGATCGCACTTTATAAAGCTTGTGTGTAAAGGTTTTTCTTGATCCCTAAACCCTAAGCCCGGAACCCTATAAACCCTAAACCGTGTAGGCTTTGTGTTGAGGGTTTTTTGGAGTTAGTGTAGCCCTGAAGCGGCCTCACCCCCAAGCCCTAAATCCCAGAGACACCAAAAACTCCATGTTTACAAACAATACCATAAATTTTGAGGGGGTCCGGTCCTAATCCCTGAACCCTAAACCCTAAACGTTAAAACATACGAGAGGGAAAAAACATTACATGGTTCATGGTATATTCCTCACTTGAGGTGTTTTGGGGTCTCCGGGGGGCCTTAGACGGCCGAAGACCAGACCTCAGCTCCGCTTACAGCCGGACTCGTCCCTCAAAACTATCCCTAAACCCCTTAAGGGTTTAGGGGTTCAAGTTTTGGGGTTTAGGGGTTCAGGTTTCAGGGTTTAGGGGTTTAAG
The DNA here is from genome assembly GCA_905231915.1 of Symbiodinium necroappetens. Classification (NCBI taxonomy): domain Eukaryota; class Dinophyceae; order Suessiales; family Symbiodiniaceae; genus Symbiodinium; species Symbiodinium necroappetens. The sequence continues at coordinate 32,824 of CAJNJA010020298.1, read as the reverse complement.
GTTTCGGGTTTAGGGGGTTCAGGTTTTAGGGATTTTACGGTTTAGGGTTTTCAGGTTTCGGGTTTAGGGTTTTGTCTCAGCCATTCCCTCGAAGCAGCGTCGCAGTCCCTGCTGTCACTAGTGCAGCCTGGAACGAGTCAGCTGTCCGGGCGTGACGTTGCAAGCCAGTTGGTTTAGGTTTAGGGTTCCTAGACCCTAAAGAACCTATCTCTTTAAGGACTTATATAAGGAAACTCACAATAAGGAGCCCTACATAGGGTAAGTTCTTTAGGGTCCAGGTAGACCCAAAACCCTGTCACTCTGAGACAGCTCAGAAGCCCCTGCCCTGTGACTTTGACCCCAAAGCCGGATGCGCGGGCACCCCCCGGTCTCCAAACGCCCGAAACTACTTGGACCCCGAATATCTTACTAATGCAGCTTCTATGCAGAAGTCACAAAATGGAGCCTTGAAAAAGGAAGGTTAGAAAAGGTCCAGGCAGACCCTGACACTTCTAAACTGGAGTTCCTGGAACTACTGCGACCTGACCCCTGTTCCCTAGGACCTATAAACCCTAAAACCCTAAAGCCCTGAAACCCTAAAACCTAAACCCTAAAACCTAAACCCTAAGCCCTAAACTCTAAACCCTTAACTCTAAATCCTAAAACCAAAGACCAGACCCACAGACGCCGAGGTTTGCTGGGGCGGCGAGGCCTCGGCATGAGCTTCGGGCTTTCGGCTTTGCTAGGGTCTTGAGGCTTTGCGGACCCGGTAGTTCGGATTTAGGGCCATTTAGGGCTTTCGGGGTTTGGTGTTAGGTTTCAGGGGATTTAAGGCTTTGGGATTTTGGGTGTAGGGTTGAAGCCCTTGTAGTTTTTCTTAAAGCGGGGTGGGATTGAGTGCATGGGGCCTAAAGGCTTGGAGGTTGGGGGTTCAAGTTTTCGAAGCCTTGGAATCTACAGAATAGTGACCCTACTACTTAGTGCCTACCCTAAAACCGCCCCCCCAACCTACCGCATCAAGGACTTTCAGGAAACCATAACAAGGGTTTGTTAAGGTTCAGGTACATAAGGTGGCACTCTTCTTGCAACGTTCATCTGGGGCTGAATGCTATCTTGTTTGGTTTAGAATGTTCCGGGCTTGGAGTTCGGGGTTGGCCCAATACTAATTATAATACTACTAATACTACTAATACTACTAATACTACTAATACTACCACTGTACTACTACTACTACTACTACTACTATTATATAATATACTACTACTACCACGACTACTACATTATAATATAAATGTCATGTTGAGCTACAGAAACACATGTCCATGTGTCCATGAACCCATATATAAGCCGAGACCTCACGACAGAAGGACTTGATCACATATAACCCCCGATCCCCTAACTTTCGTCCAAACCCACAACATAAGAGGCCTTGGGAGCCACAGGGCAAACCCTCCAAAACGCAGACCCCTAAACCCTAAACCCTCCCATAAACCCTCGCCCCAAACCCCCCCCCCTAAACCCTAAACCCTAAACCCCAAAAAAGCGCGAAACCCTAAGCCGACTCGACATGCCTGATGTTCTTCCGGACCGGGACCCGGTCCTCGCATTTTGCTTCCCAGCAATAGATGGGTACCCATAGGCCTCTAAGTAGTTCCTTTTTGTGGTTTATATTTAGAATCCTATAAGGTAATCCCAACAAGGAACTCCTAAGGGGCCTATGGGTAGTTCTCTAAATTCGGGTCCCCTTTTTTTACGTCCTTCAATACAATACGGCGGCCTTTAAAAGGACCCCCCAAACAAAGGGACCCTACTTTAGAGAACTACCCATGTATGTGCAGTTTTCTAGATTCGGGTTCCATTTGGGGTCCTCAATATAGTACGGCCCCCATATGAAAAGGATCCTAACAGGGACCCTAATTTATAGAACTACCCCTATGCTCTTGCCCTGGGGGCTTAGGCTTATTAGGGTTTCCCTAGGGTTTGGGGCCATGTCTCGGGAAGACAGATGAGTTTCTCTTTGATGAAACTGTCCTAGGTTGGGATTAAACATTTGATTTTCTTTGTAGCGAATCAATGTTCTTTTCGCTTCAGTGTTTATTGTGAGCGCGTTTTCTGGGTGCTAGGTTGTTTGTTTGCTGGTCTTGTCTTGCTTGATTTGTTGGCTCATTTGTGTTGTTAGTGATTGTCATCTGCAGTTGCTATGGTTGCGAATAGTGTTCTGTTTGCTTGTCTTCTTCTTATTTAGCTTTCGCTTAGCTTAAAACTCTGCTTGATGAAGCCCGAATTCCTCAGATCAGCCCTGAGTCCTACACTTCACCGCTACAGGACCCGGCTCTGCTGCAGCTGCTGGATCGCGCGTGCCTAGTCGAGTCGACCTATGCGGGTTTGGCGATTTATGGGTTCAGGTCTGAGTGGTTTTGAGTATGGTTTTAGGTGTGCGGGCGAAAGTATGTGTTTGAGGTTTCGAGTTTGGAGATCATCAGGGTTTGGGTGTTTAGGGATTGCAAGTTCGACTTGGGAGTCATGGCTCGGTATAGCTACTAAGGTTTGGGAATTCCTGGGAACCCAGAAAGGTGCAAGGAAATGTCCTGTGCGTCTTCCTCGAGGTGTGTGGCGTTACTGAGGAAACCGAACCCTTACCCTGAAAGGACTCATATTCTAAGGCTTTCGGGCCCAAAGATCCTATTATGTAAGGCTCCTGGGCTATTTTGATGCTAAGGGGAAGAAATTCAGTAGTATCAGCCAAGATGAGACAGGGTTTGCTGAGGTTGCTTGTTCCCGCTGGGTTTGCTACTTCTTCTGCGGCTGTTGCTTGTGGAGCGACCAAACAAGTATTCCGATTGTGACGGCTACCCCTAATCAAGCCGTATCTGCCCAGAAACAACAACGCATGTCGGTAGATGAAGTTTTCAAGGTTCTTGGGCTCGTTTTCATCAAGTCGACTCCTGAACATTACGGACAGTCCAAAGCGAGGACACGAACTTAAAATGCACTTTCGAAAGCCGCCACGCAGAGGGAGAGAGGGGGGCAGTCGACCTGATCCGAACTCCTGTCAAGGTTCTCCGGGAGCAACAGGGATTCAACAAAGGATGCGAATGGTCTTCGGTGCTTTATGTTTCAGTTCTGCTAACCCAAGAGGCTCGAAAACCCCACTCGAAGTACAGGAAATCAGGAAATCTTTAGAACAAAAAGCATCATGAAACAAGTTCTCGAACCCCGCAAAAACTTCCCCACAAAGCCCTTCAACAATTAGATAGCTGCAGGTTCCTTTAACCCTAGCCTAAACCCTTTTCAAGCCAGCCCATCCCTCAAGAGACAAACCGCACCTCCCCACAGCGAAAGCAAAACGAGTACATACAATGCCCCCTAAACCCCAAAAGCCCTAAATCGAAGTCCTGATTCCCTGAAAACCCCAAAGCATGAACACCCCCGTCAAGTCCCCTGGAAGAACTTAGAGAATCTCGAATTCCAAAACCTAAAGCCAAAAACAGCAAAGATGCTTTCAGGCCCCCTAACTAAACCTAAAGCCTATAGCCCAAAAAGGCAAGCACAGATGCTTCCAGAAACCCTTAACCCTAAAGCCGAAAAGCAAAGATGCATCCAGAAACCCTTAACCCTAAAGCCAAAAAAGCAAAGATGCTTCCAGAAACCCTAAACCCCGACGCCACAAAAGAGTGAGAGTCGAAAGCCACAAAAGCAAAGATGCTAAGCCCCAAAGCCTAAAGCGAAAAAACGGCATCTCTGTTGCAGACCCTACCTGGACCCTTAAGAACCTCCCTTTTTAGGGGTTCCTTATTATGATTTCCTTTAAGTCCTTTCAAAAGGTAGGTTCTTTGGGGTCTAGGTAAACCCTAAACCTTAAACCCCTTGAACCCCTAAACCCAAAGCCCTAAACCCCTAAACCCCGAAACCCCGAAACCCCTAAACCCGAAACCCTAAGCCCCAGGCTTCCACGCAGCTCTCCGCTCCTGGCCTGGCGTGAGGAGGATTTCTTTCATCCTCCTGAGGTCTCTCGGCTTCTTTAGGGTTTAGGGGTTTTAGGGTTCCTTTTAAGGCTTCCTTAAAGGGTTCCTTTAAGGGTACTACAGTGTTTAGAGGATTTAGGGGTTTGAGGGTTTAGGGTTTGGAGGTTTGAGGGTATTGAATACTTGGGCTAGGGTTCAGGGCTTTTTAGGGTTTTAGGGTTAGGGTGTAGGGTTTTTCAAATTTTAGGGCTTGTTTAGAGTACGAACTTCAGTGTCAGGACCTTTGGAACCACTTAAACCTTAAACCCCAAACCACGAAAGCACGAAAGCTGAACCCTAAAGCCAACCGCAAAATGCGGTCAATCTTCAGGGGAAATTTGCTGCAGATTTTAGGGTTAGGGCTTACCCAAACCCCCAAAGTAGCTGAACACATGGCCCTAACACCCACTAAAGGCTGTTGCTCTACATGCTTTAGGGGTTCCAGGTAGTGCCCGAGGGAGAACCTCAAACCTGAAACCCCAAGCCTTTGTTAAACATGTATTATGTGTGTATATATATATACATACATACCTACATACCTACCTACCTGCCTGCCTACCTACCTACCTACCTACCTACCTACCTACCTACCTACCTACCTACATACATACATACATACATGTAAATACATGTGAATACGTGTAAATACATGTACATACATGTACATACATGTACATACATGTACACACTTGTACATACATGTACACACATGTACATACATGTACATACATACATACATACATACATACATACATATATACATACATACATACATACATACATACATACATACATATAACAGACTTTCATGTTATATACACTGTATTAGACCTACTACTTATATATATATATATTATTACACTTACCTGATATATATAATATATATATATATACTATATTAGATTACTATATATATATATATAACAGACTTGCGTGTTATATACAATATATTAAATTACTAAATGTGATTAGCCGACTTACGTGTTTTATATACTATATTGGATTACTACATGTAACAGACTTACGTGTTATATTATATATACACACACTAGAATAGATGACTATATATGTATCTGTGTATATATTTACATATAGCAGACTTACGCTTTATATATACTAATTTAGATTACGATGCATAGCAGACTTGCGTGTTGTATATACTATATTAGATTGCTCTATATAACAGACTTACGTGTTAGACTACTATACGTAACAGACTTGCAAGTTTTTTCTGTTCTGTATCATGATATCATATATAACAGACTTACGTGTTATGTATATACTATATTAGATTACAGGATTCTCAACTCTGAACCCAAGCAGGTCTCTCGTCAGCATGCCCAGTGCAGGGTTGTCGAGGTTTCGGTCCCTTTTGGTGGGCTCCTATCGGTTTAGGGCTTAGGGCAGTTGCGGGTTTCGGGTTTAGGGCAGTTTAGGGTTTCGGGCTTAGGGCAGTTTAGGGTTTCGGGCTTAGGGTGGGCAGTTTAGCGTTTGGGGTTTAGTAGGGCAAGCAAGGTTTTTGCGCGAATCCGGCTCTGGGCGCACTGTCTCCAAACCATGGAATTTTCATAGAATCAGTCGTGACCTCACCGAAGTCGGTTTGGGCTTTAAGTTTAGGGCCCTTAACCCTCATTCTACCCTATTAAGCCCTCGGCCGCCCTCGGCCCTAAACTTGTCATGAACTCAAGAACAGAAACCCTGGAGGGTGGCTGCCCAAAGGGTGTGTCGCAGGCGCGGCCTGCAGAGCTCTTTTAGGGTTTCAGGGTTTAGGGTTTAGTGGGTTCAGGCTTGGGGGGCATGGGTTTCGGGCTTAGAGAGGTCCTAGGGCCTCGGTTCGTGCTATCGCTGTGTCCCCTTGGGTCTCCCAGAGGTTAAGATGCTGCAGAGCACGGCAGAGGGGATCATGATTCGGAGTTTCATGTCTTTGAGGTGTTTTCACTGACTTCCACAGCACCTTTGCATGACTCCACCCGGCGTCATGGGGTTCCTTGCCGTCTGTGTGGCATTTCAAGTTCCGAAGTTCGGGTATCAGAGACGAACTCTGTGAGGAGCTTTGCGTTCTCGTGTTCAGGAGGATCTTGTCTATAAGCCCTAAACCCTCCAACCACTAAACCCTGAGATCACCTGGCCTATAGTCGCTGCAAGTGTAAAACCAGTTCGAAAAAAGAAGAAGACGATGCCCAAGATCGACAAGCTGGTGGAGGCGGTAAGGGATGAGGCAAATAGCGTGGGGGATGTGAGCGCTCCCTTGGTGAAGGCGATTTAAGGACTGGATGGATCCAGTGAGGGTGGGAGTAATTGGCCTGAAGCGCCGCCAGGAGTTGGCAGATGAGATCAACAAGGCAAATTACTATTGTTACTATTATTACTATTACTACTATTGTTACTATATTACTATTATTACTCTTATTACTATAAGGGACTCCAAGAAGGACCCGCCAAGCATGGCAATCGTCGCTTCCATCCGCGCACAGCTCGAAGTGGAGTCCCTGCCGGCAGATGTGCCGTTATGCTGGCTGTGTTGTGGCGAGAAGGGGAGCACCGTGAGAAAAAAGGGTATAGGATCTTTTGAAACAGCAGGAGCAGTGTCTCTAAGCCGAATGAAATGGTGGTGACTGAGAGCCTCCTCCTTTGGGGTCATGGGTTTTCGGTGAGTTGGGGTTTAGGGTTTGGGGTTTTTGTTCTGGAGATTTCGCTCAGTCACTGCTGCGGAGGTTGAACTATGCGGAGCCTTGCCTGCCTCGTGCGCGTGTGAGAGTCGAAACCCTTCACCGGCTACCCTTAGCCTTAGCATCAAAATAGCCCAAAAGCCATTTGTTGGGGTCTTTGGGCCCAAAAGCCTTAAAATATGAGTCCTTAGAGGGTAAGGGTTACGTTTTGAGCAGTTTGGATCTCGTAGTAAGTTTGCAGGCCGTGCCGGAGCCTCTGAGACAGAGCCACTTTGCGACGCAGCTTTCAGCTCCTAAAGCTTAAAACTTATCAGGTAGCTTGATACGGCATCATATGAGACAACATCACGTAGTATTGAGTTGAGTATACATAGATATGCATGTATATGTATATAGATATACTCGCACAGCACAAGATAAACGACATCGCTAGAAGCAAATTGTGTTCTCCAAAAAGCAATTTCCAATATTCGGCTCCGCATATACAGTGTTTCAGACCGCTACCCCCTCTGGAGCATGGACGGTAAGAGTACTCTGGGTGTCGGCAGAATAAGTAGTAGTATCCCCTTCTACTTCCAAATACGATTTGATCATATGTATACTGCTAGTATTCCCTGAAATGCTATTCGATTATCAAGGCCCCTATTGTAATGGGTTGGGAGACAGTGTGGGGTTGCCCTGATGGGGTTTATATTGCAGGGTTCAGGGTTTAGGGTTTCTTATATTATAGGGTTCAGCGTAAAGAGTCCCTGAACTTAAACCCGGAACCCAGAATCCACAGGCCAAGCCCCAAATCGAGACACATAGCGAACCGGAGACTCTTTATCCCCCCTGACCCGAATTCTTTTGAGAAAACCGCAAGAGTGAAAGCAACTCCTGGCTGAAGGCACTCGGTCTTCCGCCGTCTGCCGAGCCAGACATGCAGAGGTGCGTAGACCATGATAACGATGAGGCTGCTGAGGATGATGATCGAGTTGATGATGCTCATGGTAGTTTCCTAAACCTAGCCCATAAATCCCATGATAATGGGGCTTAGGCCCTTGTCTCACCGCTGAGATATGTAGGGTTTTAGTTTTGGATATTGAGGGTTCTAAGTCTCAGAGGCTAGATGGTGAAGTCAATCTGTGAGCTTCCTTGTAGCAGAGAAACCTTACAGGGATCTTGGCGCAGCTTTTGGGAAATATGAAGAACTCCCTGACGGCGTCCTTTGAGGGTTCTTTTTGAGGGGGCTCTGGGGGGTCCTTATCACCAGGAAAATCTGGCACATATAGTTTAGGATTCATACTGGGGTGTTTGCAGAATGCACAGACCGGTCATCTGAACTCTTCTGCCAGAGCTCCTTTGCCGAAAGGCGTCCCCCCAACACTCCTTCGGCTGGGTTTAGGTTGTCCCAACGCACCCAGGCACGCGCGCGCGCCTTGTCTGCGTGTCCTAACATCGACCTTTGCGACCTTGCTTTGGTTGCATACATACACACACACATATATATATATACACACATTTATTGATATATGTATACATTGCTTGGGATGTTGCGTATCTGTTGCAAAAAACAGATCATCAACAGGGTCTGTATGCTCCGGCGATTGCTTTCTTCAGTTTAGGCAGGGCTGCTGTTGCACTAACACGGACGTCCGCATGCCAGGCCCAGTTGAACCGATACAAAAAGCCTCCACTTTGGCTCGTCGCCTGAATTTAACTATAAGCTCCTCAGAACACCATGCAGGCCAACAGAACCCCCTAGGGTTTGTGTAGAGCCTTTATGAAAACCATACATCAACAAAAGCCGTGTTCTCAAGCCCTAATTATGCGAGCGCAGAGCACAGGAGCTGGCCGAGATATTTTGCCGTGCAGAGCCCAGCTGCTCAAAGAGCTTAGGATTTGCTGCCCGATTCACTGGCCTTTTGGGGCTTATAGCGCCTAAGGATTTAGGGTTTTAAAGGTTTAGTGCTTCGTCTCTCAAATTTGTGGCGCCTGGCAGAGTTTGGCTTTGGAGCTTGGCTAGGGGGAACTTTGTTGTTCGGTTTTTACACAGGAGCTTACCGGCGGTATGGTCTTCGGGTCTATTTTACGCGAGATTTGAGCAGCCAGAGTATGTAGCAGAGGCTTGTCAAGGTTTTATTTTGGGTCAAAAATCTCTACAAATGCGTCGGAGTCGGTATGCAGCATCTAATCTAAACTAGACATATGGTTGAGTCCTTACGAGACACCCACAGCCCACTTGCAACAGGCCCAAAGCTGCGGCTTGGGATGTGTGTTAGTCAGTCCATGCCCACTAGCGCGCTTCTACTTCATGGCATAGTTCAGGCCTGGTTATTCACTACTACTCAGGCTGCGTAATATATGTCGGACGGCACATGGGAGTGCTTAGTATAGGATAGGAGCCTACATAATTGCCTATGCCATTTGTTTTTGGGGGGGGGTCCTTATAATAGTTGTAGTATAATCGGCCCCAAAATCTTGTTCTAATTAAATGTTTTGCCCATTCGTTTAGGTCCCTTATAAATGCATATGCTATCATTCACGCAACCAGTGCCAGAAACCCCACTGCCCCTCCAATCCTACACTCCAAATCAGACGCAGGGTTTCAAATCAGACGCAGGGTTTAGGGGTTCAGGGCCTAGGGTTCAGGGGCCTAGGGTTTAGGGTGATACAATTTATATAGTATGCAGATGTGCAGAGCCTGCACCCCTGAACTGCAGCCGCAAACTCCAACCCTAAACGGTCCTTCTAGGAGCTCTCAATGCAAACCCAAGACGTTAAAACCGTAAACCGGGTGACAGCGTTGAGGTGCACCAGCTGACTTCCAAAAACTTCTCAGAGCGCGATGCCCGGAAGATTTTTTGAAGGAGCAGGATGGTATAAGGATTATTCGCAAGGGCTCGATTTAGGGCGGCTCTTTCAGGGTTACCGTATATTCCAAGAGTTTTGGGTTTAGGGCTTAGGGTTTTAGGGTATGCTTTTCAGAACTGTATTCTCTCACGCTCGGGGGTTTTTGCGTTATGGTTCACACTGTTACAGGACTTTCTGGGCTTACTGCCTGCGGTCTGGGATCGAGTTGAGTTCTAACTGTTTATCACCGAATGAATTCTCTTGGGTTGTAAAGGCATCATAGAGGCCGTTAGCGGGCGGGCGTTTGCAATACACAACCATATGTGTGTATCAGCACACACACACATATGTATATATATATATAGGTATGAATTTGTGTACATTAATAAATAAAGAAATATACATATACGCATACGCAAATGTATAAGTCCATAGTTTTGTATATATATATATATAGATGCACATGTATATATATATATATGTATATGTATATGTATATATGTATATATGTGTGTGTATATATATATATGTATGTGTGTGGGTGTCTATATACATATGTACATATGTTTGTTTGGACGTATGCATGTATGTATGTATGTATGCATGCATGCTTGCATGAATGCATGCATGAGTGACCGCACAAACTGCAAGGGAACGACAGGAGTTTAACACACAGGGACACACAACTGCGCAGACATCCCCCCGACAAACAGGCATGTATGTATGTATGTATGTATATATATATATAGACTGTTCGAATGATTGAGTGATTGAGTGAGTGTGTGACTGATTCATTGATCGGTCGATTGGCCGATTGATTCATTCATTCATTGATTTGGGTTGGGTTGTCTGTCAGCTGTTTCTCCCAACGTTTCCTTCTCTTCGTACCCCAAGCTGGCTTACCACGTCTAGGCTTTCATGCAGCTACGCCCATCATGATTCCCCTCGTATCTGTGGACACTTCCTTCTCAGCTGCAGCCCAATATCCTAAATTTCCGAAAACCTGCATGCTGTGTAGGCTTAGGTCGAACACCATTGCTCTACAGTCCTGTTAGGGTTTGTTTTCATTCTTATAAAACTCCAAGGGGTTATTGAACGTCGCTCCCTTCGTTATTTTTTCGAAGGACGCTAAACCCTAAACCCTAAACCGTGCCCCAGACTTTCCGTGCCCAAGGCCTTCGAGTTCTGCAGCAAAACCGCTTGACTTGGATGCGCTGGAGTGACGAAGCAAAAGGGGTGTACCGAATCCCCGAACCCCTTTCCGGCGTTGTGACCTAAACCCTAAATCCTGAACCCTAAACTGGCCCTAAACCAACCCTGAACCCTAAACCCTAGAAGACCGAAGTTTTAAAAACCAAGCCCGGAGCGGGCCGAGAAAACACATCCAACCTGAGCCCTCAGAGCCTTATTCCACCGACTCCATGAACATACATGGTGTGAACTTAGGCCTGAAAGTACCTATGTAGCAACACCCTTGAGGCTAGTGTATTTACTACAAAAAACACATGGAGGCCACACGGTATGGCAGAGTATGGCATGCGGGTACGAAGCCTCGTCTTTCGACCTCGACGGTAGAGTGTGAAGTGGGTAAATCCGTCCGCTTGGGGGGCAAACGCTGCTGACAAGGTTACTTAGAACACGATTTGTAGTTCTTCATGGGGCTTCATGTAGGGAAGCCAAACCCTTCAACACAAAGCAGAATAAAGCCACGAACACATAATCCGCCGAAGCCGATCTTCGCACTTTAAGCTATCAAGCTGTTAAGCCACGTTTGATTGATGCGGCCCGGATCCGCTTCGTTAACACGGAAGCGGTAAATAGTATGAGTGTTGCTAGTAAGCCACCGCAGCAAGAAGGCGTCATGCCGGCTATCTGCCCAGCGACAACAGTCAAATTGGCAAGAGACTTTTCCATTGACTACATGGCCATACTATGTTCATTGTCAATATTCTCCTTCGGTGAAACCCAAAACCGGAAACCTTGCACCTTATAGCAATTGTGCGCTATGATGCCGCGAATCCCAGCACGAATCATCCTGCAAACATGTTCCAACTTGCCGGAGGGTGCCTAAAGGCCCTTGTACCTGTGCAGTACATACGTCGAGCTCAAAGTCAATGTTAGGCCTACATGGTATCTTTAGAGCCTCTGTATATGCTACATAGGCACATGAACCCGTAAAAGGAATCGTTAACGGATCCTTTATAATACCCCCTAGAGACACCTTCAAGGAACTTATAGAGGTACATGGACCCTTGGAAACCCTGCATAAACCCTGAACCCCAAACCCTTGCCCAAACCCTGAGCAAAAACCCTAAACCCTAAACAGCACGTCAGACAGGAGTTTAGCTCATCCTGGGCCCTAAATCGTAACCTCTGCCGCTTCATTGAGGGTTCAGGAAAGTAAACCCCAAACCCTAAACAGCAGGCCTCGACCCCAAAAGTCTCAAACTAGAAACGCGCGGCCGTCCATTCGTCCGGGGCTAGGCCGTCGGCCCGAGAAAATGTAGTGTCGGGACCTTTTAGAGCCGCCGACATTCGAAAGAAGGTCGGCATGCATGGGTGTTTGGGTGTGTGTCTATCTATATATATATATACATATATGCATATATACATATATAACTATATATATATAGAGAGAGAGAGATAGAGAGCGAGAAATAGATATCACGCCACAACCAGAGTCTCGGGTGATGCAATGTAATATCATTGTATAGACATGTACACCAGAATAGCAATATGTAGTGAAAGTATCGACGACATATTCTTAGTATACATACAATGTCGTTACAAACTCAGCCATGGGTACGTGTTTGAACTACTTCATATCTGCCCGTAGAAAGATGCACATAACATCTTACACGCGCAGAAAATTATGCTTGTACATGCGAATAGAATCATCGATCGCACAGAGTCTAAATGTTCGTAATTGTCAACACAAAAATCATTTCATTACACCCTAAAACAACGTAGCTCGTGATTTTAATAGATGTGCTCGTGCCAGCGCAATATATATATATACATACATTCGAAGGTAGATATGTTTGGAAGACTTTGGACTTCTTTCAGGGTGGTTTTGGGTTACCAGTGTTTCGCAGAGTTCAATGTCCGTTAATTCCGGGCTGGCTCCTTGGGAGCAGACCTGAAGCCAAATCCGTCAAGGTTGTGCGGTTTAGGGAGTTGGGTTGTAAGATCCACGCTGAAAGTGTCCTGACAAGAGCATTGGCGAAAAGGTTCGCAAGTGTTGTCGGAGTTTTGGGTTTAAGGTTTAAGAGTTTGAGGCTTAAGTCCAGCGTATTTCATGGTATGTCCTTCGATTCGCTATATATGAAGGCCGTAGTATATCCCCAAACCCACCCTGACTGCTGCGGCTCCAAAAGAAGACCCGTGCAATATCCACTGTAGCAGTTCTTTGAAGGAGCCCGTCAATGGAGCCCATATAGACCTCTTGAAGGAACTTTTAAGAGGCTTATTTCTGCTTGGGGCGGCGGGCTTGGACGCGGGGGGCGCGGTCCCCCATGATGTTTTTATTTATCCATTGAATCGAAGCATGCCTTATAGATCCCTTATAGGAGCCCTTCTAGATCCCTTAAAGGAACCCTCCTAGATCCCTTAAAGGAGCCCTTCTAGATCCCTTAAAGGAACCCTTTTAGATCCCTTAAAGGAACCCTCCTAGATCCCTTAAAGAGCCCTATGCAGGTAAGCATGGCCTTGTGGTGGGCGCTTCTGAGTGCCCTGGCGCTCCAGGTCCAAGGCATTCCTGGCCTCGCTCCATTTCGGAAGCTAGGGATTCTTTAAAGGGTTTAGGGCCGTTTAGGGTTTAGGGCTTTTTGTTCAAAGGGTTTTGTAAAGGGTTTATAGTTTAGGGCTTTTTGTTCAAAGGATTTAGTAAAGGGTGTAGGGTTTAGGGCTTTTTGTTCAAAGGGTTTAGGGTTTAGGTATATCGGAGAGAGAACAGTTTGGATTTTTGGTTTGGGGCTCTCCTTCCTTTTGCAAGATCCGTTCTCTCCTAAGGGACCCGAAGGTTCCTTTCAGGGTACCGAAACAGAGTTAAACAGTTATGGGAGTGCTTTAAAGGGTTTAGGGTTTGTGGTGTTTTTGTTGCAGTTTGGTGGTTTGGTTGTAGGGTTGATCCAGTATCCTTAGGCCCCCAGATAGTGCTCCTTCAAGGGATCCTACAATAGGGTCCCCCTTTAAGGGTTCCTTCACGTGTACTACAAGGGTTCTATAAGAGTCTAGGATTGATACAGTTGGGGGTAGTATAAAGGTTTGCTTGAAGGATTCAAAAACAGCTAAATGAAGGCTCAAAGCGTGGGGTTTATGATTTAGGGTCTAGGTTCGTGCCCTAATGAAGTACCGGTTCATGGGCCCTTAAGTCTAGATCATTAATCCAGCATAGATCATTCGGCTAACATGCTGGGACCTCTGATTGCAATTCAAGTTGTGGTGCTGAAGACGATGTTGATGATGACAATAATTGTCTTGTCGAGTTGGGTTTGCTTTTGCTGAGCAGCATCGCCGTCGTCATGGCAAGGGTCATACAACCCTTCTTCTGCCACTTGATAGTGGAAATCAGAATAAGCTGAAGACTGGTCAACACAGTAACAGCAATAAAGACAATCGTATTTATAGTAGTAGGTTCAGTTGTAAACGGAGCCAATAATAGTAGCGGATGTAATGGCAATATCAGCAGCAGCGGCGGCTGCAGTGGCGGCGGCAGTGGCAGCAGCAGCAGCTAAGCAACTACTACTACCACTGCTGCTGCTGCTGCTGCTACTGCTACTACTACTACTACTACCACCACCACGACGGCGACTACTATTTTTTCCTCAAGCAAAAATGCAACACATCACACGCAACATACTCCAGATAAACATCGCCATGCCTGGCAGTATTTTACAAGTCATCTGAGAATACAACAAAGAGATACAAAAATTACCGGGCTTACCGAGCCAGCTGTACAAAACAATGCAGACATCTGAACAGGTTGTTGCTCAGGAACCCCGGTATGGCCAGCAGCACGGAGAATTAACACGGCTTACCTGTGACCCCAAACCCTACAGAAAAGCAGGTTATGACACCTCAATTAGAAGGTAGAACCCTTAAANNAGAGCAGGCGTTGCAGTCCAAGAGAAGCTCTCGCACCTGCATCTCCAGCCCCTTGGCTGTCGTATTTAGGCTTCCTTTGTGGGTCTGTTTTAGGGTCTCTTTAGGGGTTCCCTCATAGTTCTGTAAGGGCACTGGCACTTTAGGGTTCAGTAGGTACGCAGTCTTTCAGGGCTCCAGAAGGTTTTGCAAGGGTACTACAAGGTTTCGGGCTTTTTGCCATGCAGAGTTCTTTACTTTGGGGCTTTAGGGATCTTTAAGGGGTCCTTGAAAACAAGAGGTTATTATTTGGGGGGGGGGGGGGGGGNNGCGGTTACTAGAAGCGGTGTATAGGAGGTTATAGGTTTTTGGCCTTTAGGGTTTGAGGGGTTTAGAGCTGGAAGGTTCGAAGGTTTGCGATTTTAGATGGGTTTTTGGGGCTTTTGGTTTTATAAATAGGGTTCAGACACCACGTTTTCATGCTATTTTCAGGTTTACATGAGGGTTTTTGCTGCTCCACATAACGTAGACATGCATAATATCAAGCCAGCATATCGGCTAGACTTAGATAATTACCAGCCTTTGACTTTAAACCCCGTACCCCTAAATCTCGATATCGATCATCCCCCCTAAACCCAATCATCACACCCTTCACCACTTAATTCCCTACTCCCTAGTGCGCACAGGTTAAAACGTGCCTGCTTGTACTGAAATGACTAGCTCGGCGGGTAACGCTCCGCGGCACTCGTCAGTGATGCTCTTATCACTTGGTCGAACCGCTGAAATGTCAGCTCTACACACAGAGTCCACAAACACCAGCACCGTGCCATCATGGAGTTTTCAGTTATCCAAACCAACAGCAGTTAACATGTGGGGTTGCTCTGGCTCCGCAATGACATGCTTATATCCTTGTGGCACTCTCAGCTCTCAATTCGCCGGAGCGCAGAGAAGACGATAGTTGCAGGGCTTTGCGAAACGTGCTGCGGCACACCCATCAAGAGGCTCAAAGGCTGGCACCGTGAAAAGCGGGATGAGCTGGAGCACGACAAACCCTGAACAACCCAAGTCCAAAGGTTCTACAGGGTTTTATGTTGTTTTGTTGGGGTTTGGGACTGATTGAGTAACAAAAAGTATGTTGTAATATACCCCAAGACCCTGTCTGGTCCGACTGTGTACCACAGATGGCATACTCAGTGGGCATGATAGAGTTCTGCTGCGCTTTCACGGCAGGGTTTACATTGACTTTCCTCTACCTCAACATGTAGAAGCCAGCTTTCTAAGATCTGGAAGCCTAGGACTCGCTCAGCAGGCAACAACTTCCTTGCCTTCTTATTGTATGTCCAAAGTCCGACTTCCATCCCCACTTCCATCCCCACAAGACAGCTTCGACAAATAAGTTAAGTGTGTCCAAAAAATGCCAACTGTAACTAACGGGGTTTTGGGTCCCCAAACTTCCATGTTTGACTTTGAACGGACTTTGGGCACCGGAAACCCCGTTGTTTGGCTACTTGACCCGAAACCTCAAACCCTAAACCCTAAACCGCTGGACTCTTTGGGCGTCTTCTTTTCCGAGGATCAAGAAGCACCCTCACACCCATCGCCTGGATGAGCAAAGACGGCTGGTTCCACGGCCTGTTTGCTTGCTTCGGGCTTCAGGGTATAGGGGTTTAGGGTTTAGGGGGTTGTTCCTCTTTAGGCTTGTGGCTGACTTCTTGAAGGTAAGCTATGTACATCTACGTACTATGGTTGTTCGTTTGCGACTGAAAATAACCCCCTAAGCCGAAATCTGCATCCCCAAAACCCCCAGCCCTAGTTCCAAGAACTCCAGATCTGATGCCTAAGGGTCCATGTGCTCATGTTGCATATAGCTAGGCCGGAATGGGGTTCCTATTTACGGTATTTGAGGACAGAGTATGTGTTGCTTAGGGTTCCTTCTCATACCTGCACTATAAACAAGCCCCAAAACCCTATTCAGTGTATCAAGGCCCCTAGTTAATCTTTAGGACTCTGCGCGGTAAATACTTCCCCGATTCCTATGCGGTCTCTTCGAAGCTTTGCGACTTTTGGAAAGTGCGTCGTATAGAAAACTTAGAATGAAGTTTGTAGCACTAGTCGTTAGGGTTCCTCTCTGTATTTATTCGGTAGCATCGCCCAAAATCCTATCAACCATACTTCTGAATGAAGAATCATTACAGTATGCCTTGTTTACAAGCCTGTGAGGCGCCTTCCTTCTTGAAATCTTTTAGGAGCCCCTTATTAATAATTCTAAACCCTAAACCCTAAACCCTAAACCTCTGAAGGCTTTGGAGAGGCTCCGAAGCACCACGGAGTCCCCAGACGTGGAGCTCCAAGCTGCAGAGGTACGGGGCTGCTCTAGGGTTCGTTAGGCTTTAAGGCAGTTTAGGGTTTAGGGATTTAGGGGTTTAGGGGTTTAGGGCAGTTTAGGGGTTTAGGGTTTAATAATCCTCAGGTTTTTGTACAGGTCCTTTTCGGTAGTTGCCATCCGTGTTGGCTCCGTTCAGAGAACGAGCGTTGCGTCTGACGGGATCCCCTGAGCACGCGAGAGAGAGAGAGAGAGAGAGAGAGAGTTTAAGGTTCGGGGTTTATGGTGTGATTGCTTATTTTTGTGTGTGTCGTGTGTGTGTGTGTCTTGGGGTTTTGGAGTGTGTTGCGTAGGATTTTAGATTTGTTTACAAGCTCTATTGGTGCTTAGTTAAAGTTTTATAGTATGCTTATCAAGTTTCAGAGCGATTGTTTTCCTTATAAACTATAATGATGGAGCCTAGACTCGTAGATTCTCAAGAGGGTTTCGTCGTGATGTGTGGGCTCTTTAATGGGGCGTTGCTGGTTGCTTAGTTTAGTCGTATTTCTGGGACTCGAAAAGTTTGATATAGGGCTTCAATTCTTCGGTGTCTCTTATGTGGGATGCATGGCGCTTGTCATCCTGGGCCTCAAAACCATTCCAAGCAGCCCGCGGTCAGGACCCAAACTAGGTGCGGGTAGCTTTATACGTGAAGCTCTTCGATCGGGCGGAAGTAGGACCCTTGTTCCCATACTATCATACGGTCCTCCAGAACTCCCCTTTGTCATCATTTTGCTTGTCGCGACGCACAGTTTCATTGGCTCCCCAGGGCTTCCCTAAGTGCCCAAGGAAAGTTTGAAAAGCACAGGTATAGAGCGCCTTTGAATTCTGCGTGGGATTCTATACTACCGCGCCATAAACTCTGGCACCCCCAAGATACCCTCAACCGGAAGCTAAACTTCAAGCCGCCCAAAACCGTAAACCCGACACCCAGACTTGTCGAACACATCTGGCCTACAGCTTCAACTTCCTGTGTCGACACAGGCGAGGCTTCATTCCATGGACGTGGCCCCATGGCTTCACAGCTATCTTTTTGGACTTAAGTGCTCGGGGTCAGACGTTGGGTTCCGGGTATTCGGACAATTGGGATATAGAATTCTAAGCATTGGGTTTACGATGTCTGCGTCCTTTCGGTTTCGATCGGCATTGAGCTGCCGATCAGACTTCATTGGCCCCCCCTAGAAAACTATTGAACCTTAAGCCTGAGCCTAAGCCTTAAGCCGTCTACTATAGACTATGCCTAAAGCCTGAACCTAAGCGCCGGCACTGATTTGCAGATTGAGCTTCCGAATTGGACTGCTGCGCATGGAAGGAAGAGCTTCCATTCAGCCCCGTTGCAAAAGCTTCCAGAATTTTCTCGATGAGGTTAGCGATAGTGATGCCGATGCAGATCAGCTGGCCAAAGGAAAAAACAACAATATGCCTGGCAGATGTACGGCACTGTCAGTCATTCTTGGATGTCACCAAAGCCTTGTTACAGGAGCTTTGCTCAAGAAGTAGGGTAGCGAGCAATGAGACTGAGAAAGCCGTTCGCCTGATTTAATGTTTATAGAGGTTCTATAAGGGGTTCTATAAGGGTTTATACCTGTTTATAGGGGCTCTTGGCAGTGGAGTAGGCAACCTTTAACCTTGTTGGGTACTATTTTGACCCCAATAGTTAACCTAGGATACTGGACAAGCAAGCTTATTTCAAGGATTTTGCCTGTGATGAGGCAGCTGGGCATGATAAGGCTAGCCACATGGGTACTTCGGTCATCCTGGAAGGATGCTTTCTGCCTCGATTCCGGGCATATGTAGACCCATGTGTGAGGGGATAAGAGTTTAGTTCGTGTGGTTTAGGGCTTACCTAGACCCTCCATATACCCCCTATTAGACCCTAAGTACCCCTTATTTGGGACCATATACCCTTATTTGAGGGTACAAGGATGGTCCTGGTATAGGCGCGAATTTTCAACCTAGACTTTCCCGAGCCCGAGACCCTCAGCCCCTTCGAAAGGAGCCTGACACCCCGAAACGCCCACAGAAGTCCCTGTGGTAACGACAGTATACTACACCCGAAACCCCAAAAGACACGATACACGAAGCATGCACCCGAAAGACTCCAGTCTTGATACGATAAGGATTTTTGATTAAAGCAAGATTCTGAGGTGCTTTTGGGTCGACGCCTCATGGAGTTGAATCGAAACAGTAGTTTCACAGGTCTACAAGCACCAGCAGCAGCAGCGAGTCCGCGGCCGGGTCTGGGCCCAAGCTGCTCTGTGGTGTGCTAAATTTCAAAACGACCCTATAAGGGTCTAAACGACCGGCTAACTAGCTGCAAGCAGGCGGCATTCCCAACCCTAAACCCTATATACCCTGAAAAGCTAAACCATAAACTGGGTCACGGCAGCACAGGCTCCCGAGTTTGGAGTCCTCAAATACCCCTACACTAACGTCAAGCCCTAGTGATACTGAAACCTTACACAACCCCTATAGAGCCCGTAAAGTGCCCCTTTGAAGCCACTTCCGTCCCTATGGTTCGAGCCTCCCATCGAAGGGTCAGGCATCGCAGAGGTTTGTATAAGGGTTCCAGAAAGCTTGTATAATGTTTCGGAGTTTATTAGAGTCTGCGTTTCAAAGAAGAGAAGCTCTTGGCCAAAGAGCCTCCCCAGGGGTTTAAGGTTTCGTGTTGGTGACGATGCTGGCGACTGAGAGCTCCAAAGCTCTTCTGTGCATCTGCTAGCGATCCACTTTAGGGATTTAGGGTTTAGGGTGTAGGGGTTTAGGGTTTAGGGGTGTAGGGCAGTGTTTCCGAATTGTTCAGCAATGCTGCTCGGGTTCTGCAAACCTGCTACATGCTATAGCCCTGACAGCACGACAACGCTTATCCCCACAATGCTCTGGTGCAATTTTCGGGAAACCTCACCCAAACGACCTAGACACAAAAAGCTCTAAAACCCGAAACCCTAAGACCCCAAAATCTTCAAAATCCTAAACCCAAAACCCAAAACGCTAAAGTTCCCTCCCCCAAAAACCCGAAGACCCGAGTGGGGCCTAGCTATGGTCTCCATTGCAGTTACTTTTTCTTGGGTTTAACCAGTTCTATATCTAGGACTCTATGAAGTTAACCCCAACAAGGGACTGCTATGGAGAGTGTAGGTCGGCTTCCGAAACCTTATACTGGACAGCCCTGAATCCTGCGATCTCTCATCGCTCTAACTCGGAGTCCCCAAACGCCCAAATCCCAAACCATATAACCCCTGAGTGGAACCCTTAAAGGACACGCTAAACCGTGAACCCTAAACCCTTCCTTCTTGAGGAAGAGCTGACCCCAAAGCTACTTGCCATTGGTGGTGGTGGAGGTGGCACGGCTGAGGGGTGTGGTTTTTTGCCTTGTTTTTTTTTTGGTGTTGAATTTGGGCTTTAGGGTTTTGCCTCAGGGTTTGGCGTTTGGGTTATATTTCACGGTATGGGCTTTACTGTGGGGTTTTGCCTCAGGTTGGGTTTTTGGTTGTTGAGTTTAGGGTTTGGGGTTTTGGGTTGTTTCTTGTTCGCGGTTTGGGCTTCATCTTAGTGAATGTGGCTTCAGGCCTGATATCAGGGTGCGGTGGGAGCCGCAATTTCCTCACAACACCTCCTCTCTCGGAGTAGAGCACGGGCCAATATTTGCTGTCAGTTGTAAGCGTCAACTTTAGCCAGGTGGGCCCCCCGTCATGCGATTTATGCATCTGCATTCACAAGGCCGTGTTCAGTGCAAAGGCCTTCGGGTCGAAAGGTGTTATCGTTGGCGATCGCTACGCAGGAGCTACCTCCACATCAGGAAGAACAGTGCCAACCGCAGCAGAGGCAGCATGTAGGCTTCTTTTTTCAAGCGTGTTGCTGCAACCGGCATGGGAGCCGATTAAAGCATGAAGCCCAGCGACGCCCAGCGTTGCAGTGCATTCTGGAAGCCTGTCTCTGCGGCTACATCACTCTTTTCGAGTGCCTGGTGTTTTCGAGCTTGGAAAGATACTGGACAATGGCGCGATGGGCACTGTGTACATGCTGCATTGCCGCGAGGCTCTTTACACCTTGAAAACAACCAAGCTGCGGGTTTAAGGAAGGGTTAGGGGTTTACAGCAGGGTGTTTTTTTGTTCCAGGGCTTTCGACAGGCTTACCCGAGTTTGTACTCGGGTTTTACCCGGGTTCAACACATTTTGCAAGGGTTTGCGCGGCAAGGGCTCTCATGGGGATTCTGAGCATCAGGGGTTCTATGGGGGTTCTTATATCAAGAATCTTGAAACTCGTGTGCAATGCCAACTTTCTAGCTCTGGAAGCCCACTTGCTTACGAAATAAGCTCCTATACTATACGTTTAGGATTTCAGGGTTTAGCGCTTTCAGTGTTTAGGGGGTACCCGTACTACGCATGTGCGGTGGTTTACATATGGCCATAAACATCAGGATCCCTATTGCGACCCCTATTTCATTGGGTCTATTACACTTCGGTCGATTTCAGTGTTGGGTCCGAACAGTAGACCGTTTGAAGTTCCTTTTGTCATTGTATCCTGGCACTAGAACATGTGCCCCCCCCCCCCCAAAGCTGCTGCACCCTCGACAGCTCGCAGAGCCCAGGCCTTAAAACTTGTAAGCCCTACTTGGAGCTTCCTCGGACGTAGTAAGTAAGCTTATTAAGTGCCTTAATTGGGATTAGGAGTGGTTATGTTTAGCCTTGTTTAGAAGCCTAGCTAAACCCCATGATCATTCAAGTAGTCCAAAACCAGAAATCTGAACCTAAACCCCATAAATCCTAAATCCTAGCCCCCGAAACCTGATCCAAACCGCATAACCAACCGCCCTAAACCCTAAACCCTAAACCTACCGCCCTAAACCCTAAACCCACCGCCCTAAACCCTAAATCCTAAACCGCCCTAAACCCTAAACCCTAAACCGCCCTAAACTGAGGTCAGGCGGCACTGCACCTCTCCGAGGAACAGGAGCAGGCGATGCTCCGCCAGACACAGGAGCCAGAGAGCCCAATACCCCTGAATTAAGGAATGTAACCGCCCTAACTCCGAATTCCGGTTTAGGGTTTAGGGCTTCGGGTTTCGGGTTTAGGGTTAGGGGGGGTTAGGGCCCGATACCCCTTAATTAAGGAATATAGCCTTAAAATATAGGGTTCCTTAAAGGGATCTATAAGGGTTTCTATAAGGGAACTAAGGAATAGACCCTTAAAGTATAGGGGCCTTAATATTATAATATAAGGTATGTTCCTTAATTAAGGGGTATTGGGCTCTCTGGGGAGCCATCTTCAGAGGCGGGCTCTTCGGGAACTACCAGAGAGCCCATGTGACTTAGGGTTTAGGGTTTAGGTTTCGGGTTCAGGGTTTAGGGTTTAGGGTTTAGATTTAGGGTTTAGGTTCGGGTTTAGGGTTTAGGGTGTAGAGTTCTATAAAGCGGCTTCGGTGTCGGTGCTTGCGTGTCGGCCTCAGTAAACTCAGTAAAGAAGATTGCAGGTCGCGGTCTGGCTAGGCTTTGAGTCCAGTAGAAAAAAGGGTTCTAGAATGCCCAACACAGAGAGTGCACTACTTAGGGTGTAGGATATAGGGTTTGATTAGAGAATTCATAGGTAGATGGCTGCATATTATGCGTCACAGTCTTTCATTGACAGGCCTCTGGGACTCTCTCAGCGCGAACGGGATCTGACAGGGAGTGTAAAGAGGCATGCGGTGCGGTTTGAAGTTTGGAGGGGCTTTCGGATTACAATGCTTAGGGTTCGGATTTTCGATTTTTTTGGGGTTTCGGGTTGACTCGATTGTGAACTCAACGTAGAGATTTAGGCTTAAGTCTCTAGTACTTGCAGTTGTTGCGCGAGGACTGTAGAGTGTCATGCTCTGTAGAGCTGTGTACTACTACAACTGCAACTCCTGCATTTCTAGTCTGAAGTCCCAATTTGGTCCTAAACCCTTAAGCCTACACCCTAGCAACAACAGATCTCTCCAGGAGGAGCTGCGCCAACTCGGTTTCGGTGCCCGGCAGAGGCAGCGCCATCACCACAAGGCAAGCGTTTGGTTTTGGTCAGCTCAGGCCGGGTTCAGGGACATTCGAAGATCCCTTACGGTAGAAGGCCCAAAGTTGGACACCCCATAGTAATAGCCTCAGTTCTTAAGAGTACTGTCTAGCACCAGTTGTCCTTAAGCCGGTTTCCATCTTGGAGGATTTACTTTAATTAAAGAAGATACCCAATCCACCTTAACTTATAGCAGGACCCCTGGAATGATCTGAGGTATTCTGTTCATGAAGGTCTGGGTTGTCAGCTCATGCAGGCACTTGTTTTAATGCTCTAATGAATCAATGAATTCTGAGAGTCAGGGGCACCTTGTGTCGGGCTTCCCATAGCAAGAATTCCACCATTCACGGTTCCAGAGTCGAGTCACTTGCTTTCTGCGATTCCCAAACTAGGACTAATCTCGTTTCAGGAGCATTGGTGCAAATATAGATGTTGCTCCGAGTCTCCGCACGCGTGCGTCCGCTTTCCCAGGAGGCGCACGACTCTGCAAATAACAAGGCACCGAAGCACCGGCAGGCACCAATTGTGTCCCGGCTTAGGCTTCGGGCAGTTCGGAGTATCAAAAAAACACGTGTAATGGACAGCTCAGTGCATTAATTGGGGTTTGGGATAGTTGCCTTCTTCGTGTTTGGGACCGGGTGTGGCGAAATCCGCAAGAAGGTTTTCTGGACCTGATATAGCGCTCGGCATCATGCCTATATAATTATGCCCCCTTGTAGCCACCAGTTATATGAAAAATATATCCTGCAGCCTGTGGGCCTCTAAATAGAAGAGTTGGGGCTGTCGTGTCTGTTTTACCTGTGCCGAAGTCCAGGCTCAGCATCGTTCGGATTGTTCATCTGTGCGTCCCCGGCCATTTGTTCGTTTGCCTTTGGTCCGTTCGTCCGTCCGTCGGTCCGTCCTCGCTTTTGTTTGCCTGTCTCTTTGCCATTTGGTATGTATCTCTGTATCTCTCTCTCTCTCTCTCACTCTCTCTCTCTCTCCCTCCCTCCAACTCGAACGGGTCAAGCTCTGCTCTCAGTTGCCCAGAAAAAGAATAAGCACTTTAGCCCCATGCTAGCATAGACACCATCCCTGTCGATTAAACACTGAAGCCCGACGATCGTTCGAAGGCAACAACCAAACCCTGTGACAGGAGAGTTGCTACGCGCCATATCATCCTGTGACCCTTTGCGATCCTTGCGTGGATACGTTGTGATACCCGTCGCGACACGTTTTCCAGTTCACCGATCTGGAAGCTGCATGCCAGACTGCCGGCTAAGTGCTCCCCGTCCAAGTTCCTTGAGCTCGACCATAACTAACTATGTGTCCAATTCCCAAAAAAATTCGGTGCATCTATCAGGCTCAACCGCAGCTGTCCCACGGTATTGGCC
Organism: Symbiodinium necroappetens; assembly: GCA_905231915.1. Taxonomy (NCBI): domain Eukaryota; class Dinophyceae; order Suessiales; family Symbiodiniaceae; genus Symbiodinium; species Symbiodinium necroappetens. The sequence continues at coordinate 8,496 of CAJNJA010020298.1, read as the reverse complement.
TGTGCAATGCCGATACATTGAATCAGCTTCAGAGACAAACTTCCAAGCGCTAGCAGGCCCTTTACTTCAAACTTCAACACCGCAAGTATGTTGGGTTTAGGGTTTCGGGTTTAGGGTTTAGGGCTGAGTTTGTGGAATCCTGGCAGCTTTTAAAGGACGAGCGAGAGGCGAGAGTGAAGATGTGAAGACAGCTGACTGGAGACTTATCCCCAAGGCTCCAAGGACTCGCATGTTAAGGCCTTTGGGGCCTACGGACCATACTATGTAAGGGGTCTTCTTGGTCATTTCTGTTCGAGCCTTGCAGGGCCTACCCATGGGCCCCTAAGTAGTTCCTTTTTGGGATTACCTTATAGGACTAAATATAATCCACAAAAAAGATCACTTAGGGGCCTATTTATAGGGCATCTTAAGCGGAATGGCGCATCTGCCTTTGGCGCTGTGGCTGAGTGTCGCCTTGCCCTCGCTGGCTCGGCTACTTGGCACCTTTACGGTTTGCAGTTTAGCGTGTAAGGTTTAGGGTGTAGGGCTTAGGGATCCAAACCATGGTCGCAAGTTTAAGGTTTAGGGTTTAGGGACGAGTTTGCTGACATAGGAAGGGTTTGCCTGCAGCCTCAAGTCACATTTACTTCATACAGATCGTTGTAGATGTGCTGTCAAGGCACTTTGGTCGCATGTTTCCCAGATGCAGAGGTCGGTTATCATAACACGGACACGAAACCACGCTTACATCCCTTCAAATTCCTAAAGCTGGCTTGCACAATGATGTCACCCCCAAGACAAACTATGCAGTATTATGCCGCCCTCTACCCGAAACATCCCGAAACCATGAACCTCAAGCCACCAATCATCATGCACTTGGTGCAGCAGTAGTCTGCAAACCTTAGAACCTTGGAATATGCCAAGGTACACTGCCTGCCGCCCAGGCAGGGTCATGAGTGCGGAGCTTCCCGAAACCTTGAGCAGCAGATTGACTTTGTCACTTAGAATTTAAGCTGCTGGGTTGGGCAATAAATCCTTATCTTTGCAACCATCCTGTTTTGTTCGGTCGGACCCGCCTTCCCTTCCTGCACATGAAGCCCCAGTTATCTGCAAGGGCTGCTCAACCACCTTGGAGGCTTAGAGCTTATGGTTACTAGTAGGGTAGACAGGCACCTGGTCTTCTACCTACATCGTGAATTGTAGTGTCTTGCCTGGCTAGCTTACGCTCATTATAGGATTCCTAGGCGTCAGATACTCCTAAAGTTTAGGACCTAAACTCCCAACCCTGAACCCTGAGCCACCGAAGCAAGCTATCCTAAACCCTAAACCCTAAGCCCTAAGCCCTAAACTCCCCACAGAAGTAAAGTACCCCCCCAGGAGTTTATGGACACCAGTGCGATGGAGTCTGCAACTGCCAGCCCTACGAGGACCTGACACAAGCCATAAGCCGGGCTCTTCCTGGAGACTCCTTTAAATTTATTAAACGGGTTCCTTAAAGGGTTCTATATGGGCCACTATAAGGGTTTAGGGTGTTCTGGGTCCTTATTGGATACAATGTTACTTTTCTGTTATAATAAAAACCCAATAAGGATAAACCATGATGATGTTTAATATAGCCCTAACAGGGAGGCAGCTTGCTTTAAGGAATATGACCCTGCATTAAGGAATCTGGCGGCTTAGGGTATAGGGTTTAGGGATACTGTTGTATTAAGGAAGATTCGGGTGGTTTGCTGAGAGGTTTTTATCAGCTTTATTTATAGTGTGCTATAAGTGAGGCTTGTTTTCGGAGTTGAAACCGACACCCCCAAAATGCAGTCTGACACTCCATCAATCCGAAACCCCCTTACGTTTGGGTTTAGGGCTCAGGCGTTTGGGGTTTAGGGACCCTTAGGGACAATCAGGACTGTGACGATGGCGTTGTGGGCACCGGGCTTTGCACCTGCCAAGCTGGAAGAGAGGCATCCATCCGCGGGTCGAAGGAAGCGTTGAGAGCTTAAGGGCCAAGAAATACATACCAGTAGCCTTCATAAGGGTTTAGGGTTTAGGGTGTAGGGATTCATCAGTACACAGCTATGTATGTAGACATGTTTGCCTTTACCTCTCTTGAAAGCTAGAGAGATTGATGCAATTCACTGGCTGGAGGCATAGGAAGGCATGTGCAGGAACTCTAAGAAGGTAGGTTTGGAGGGTTTAAGGAGGGCTGAGTTTAGGGCTGAACCTTGCTTGTGTCCATGTAAGGTGTCTAATCACTAGTTTTCTACAGGCTTCTTTTGTCTAGGCTTTGGGAGGCGGATTGAGGTTCGTGCGTTGTTCAAGGGTGTTTTTTTTGTTATCAGGGCTTTAGGATCTACCTAGACCCCTCACCCCGCTATTGTAGGCTAAATACCTACTAATCACCGGTGGCCATAATGTTCTTTATTAAGGGGTGCTGCGGGGCCCGCTGGTAGGGATTATCAGGGCCTGAAGACTTAGTACGAATCCTTATCATAATTATACTTTCAAATACCCCCACCTAACTTGATTCTAAGCCAAGCCCCTATGCCGAACCGAACCGCTACAGTATCCCTTATAGTAACTTGTTTGGTAACCGGTATCATATAGAAGCCATCGGCAGGGCTTGTGTTTGAAGCCCCTATATGAGGGGCTTGGCTTCCTTTTGCAGGGTCTTCCTACTTGGTGGATCATGGGACTTAGTAAGTAGGGTTAGAAGTACCTGAACTGGGGTTATAAGCAAGCAATCGTCAGTACGGCTACCGAAAACCCTAAGCCTTAAACCCAAATTCAAAACCCTAAACTCTAAACCCGAAACCCTAAACCCGAAACCCTAAATCCTAAACCCTAAACCCAAAACCCTAAACCTGAACCCGAAACCCTAGTTACTAAGTTAAGTCCCATGGACTCTCAACTAATGCTCTGTGGCTTGCGGTCTCGAGCCTTCAGCTTCGGAGTTCGGGTGAGGGCTCGAGGGATTTAGGGCTTTAGGGTTGAGGTTTAGAGACTTAGGGTTGATTTTTAGGGGTTTAGGCTTGCGGGTTTAGGGTTTAATCTTTATGCGAGGTGTTTGTTGAAACGCTATAGCGCTGACAACTTTAGGGTTTTCAGGGGGCTCTACACTCGAAAATTTGAAACCTCGTAAAACCCCGAACCTCTAAACCCCAAGCCCACATGACCCTACACCCCACCCCAACTTCGTACATCCTAAAGCTTCCTTCCCCCTAGACCAACAAAAAAACTAACCCCCAAATCGTAAACCCAAGAAGTCCAATGAAGAAGATCCCATTGCGACCCGATCCGAGCCAGGCAGAGTGTGGAGAGGAGCCGCCTCGGGGTTCGTCTTCTTTGCCGGGTTTCAGTGCTCGCTGTGCGCGTATATACATACATGTACATATATATATATATGTATATATGTGTATAGAAAGAGGTATATGTTTTGTAGGGGGTCTTTGGTTTGTTTGTTAAAGGGATCTTTAGGTTTTCTGTATACCAATATCCACGGGGTCTTGAGGGTTGTGTATTCAAGGCTATTCGGGCGCTTTAGGGCTTCGGGATAGGTTCGGTGTCAAGGTGTGACGAATGCAGAAGAGCTGGGAGGCTCGGCATTTTCAGAGCCTCCTACTCCTGCAAAAGGCTCAGGTACCTCGTGTAGAATGTAAACCTCTTTAAGCCGCTAGCCCTGAAGCTTGATAGCGATACTGCCTTTGCCCATGGCCGATGGTCAGACTGCCCCGGTTGGCATGTCCATACCGGAGGTTGTAGTAGAGTCCCAAAAGAAATGCACCGCTATCTATCTTATCTACCTGTCCACCTATCTACCTATCTATCTATCGATCTATCTATGTGTATATATATATGCATAGATATATATATATATACATACATACATATGTTATATATATATACATATGTATACATACACATATACATATGTACTTTTTGCGGACTCACATTTCTGCTGTCCTGCTGAACGGGTTTGTGCTTTCTGACTCTGAATTCTGTTTTGGATGATTTCCCGAGAACCTACCGGAACCTGAGGCCTCTAATAGCATCCCAATCCCTGAACCGCGGTGTGAAGAGCCTACATGGCCTACATACATCCCAGTGCATACGGTCCTGGCCGGGTATTCCCTTGCGCTTGTCACGGCAAGTCTTTCTCTCATCCTGGGGGATTGTGTATTGGTTCAAAGTTTTTAGGCTTAAGGATTTGTTGGAGCATTAGAGCATTATGAAACCATCGGTTTTGGGAAGGCAGATATTGCAGAGCACGGAATACTTACCTTGAGTTGACAGGCACTGGCTTCTCCAACACTCCATGTTCGTGCTTTCCTGAGCCTAGGCTGTCGCGTCAAGGTTCACCACCCCCGAAACTACCCCTAAACCCACCCAGGTCTTCCAACATTCCGTCATGACGGAATGTATGTTGCAACATACCAGGGATCCCACAATAACTTAATTAAGGCATGCTCCTTAGCTGGGGGATATCCAAAGCCCACGCTCGGGGCTTCCGTCACGAGGAGGACGATGCGCCTCTGGGTCCAGCAACTGGCTTCGGAGTGGGCGAGGTTCCGAAGCATGATGACGGCTAGGGTTTAAGGGTTTGGGGTTCAAGGTTTAGGGTTTAAGGGTTGAGGGTTTAGGGTTTAGGGAGCAGTTCCGGGCGAGCGAAGCCTGCTGCAAAAAGGGTTTAGGGTATAGGGTTAATGCACCGCTAGAAGGCAGGGAGGATCCAACAAGTAGATCCCGTATCTTTTAATCATGGAATATACCTTAAGTCATTTGAGGGATCCTAGAACGTATATATATATATACACACACACTTATTTTTATCTTTATTTATTAATTACTATTATTATTATATATATATATAAATATATATATATATATTATTTCCTTCATTAAGGGAGTTTGACAGATCTGGGTATCACTAGAACCCCGACCCCTGAGAGGATTTAATAAGTTCCCATCAACTTCCCTTTAGTACTGTAGGGTCCCAAATTGTGGGGTCTACTTTTTGGATCCTTCCGGCGGTCTGGGAAGAAAAGTCACATGTAAATCCAGTCCGAGGGTTTTGGGCCTATGATGGCCGCGGTTTAGGCTTTAGCGGCCGCGGTTTAGGCTTTAGTGTTCAGGGGCCTATGTATAAATCCATCCAGATATGCCAGCAACCCATCATCTAGGCAAGTTAGCTTCCGCGTGCAGCGAGTACAAGAGTGTAACAGTTTCTGGTAGAGGTCAGAACTATCCAGAAGCGGAAGAAGGCAACGACGAAGCGAAAAAGACAGATTGTAGTAACCCATTATGGTAGTAAAGAGGCCGTAATGATTACCTATACTATTTTGGGGCTTTCCTTACTAGTATGGTAGAATATACACCAAAACCCCATGATCCAACAACAACATCGACGGCGACCTCAACAGCAGTGACAATGGCGGTGACCTAGGACAGTAACGTTCGGTTTAGGGTTTAGGGTTTTAGGGTTTAGGGTTTTAGGGTTTAGGGTTTTAGGGTTTAGGGGTTTAGGGTTTAGGGGTTTAGGTTTAGAGTTTTAGGTTTAGGGTTTTAGGTTTAGGGTTTTAGTTTTAGGGGGGTTTAGGGTTTAGGGGTTTAGGGTTCATAGCAACCGCAACCACATTAGCCGTATGTAGAGTAGCCATAGGCGCCTAATTAGTTCCTTTTTGGGGATTACCTTGTAGGATTCTATAAATATAATCCCAAAAAAGGAACTACTTAGGGGCCTATGGGTAGTGCCCTGGTAATCCTGGCTGCACAGCTAAGCAATATGCGCATTTCATGTGGGTCTTTACCTTTCGCAGCAAACCTCTAAATCGAACCAGTCCGCGCAAACCAAGACTCTGCGAGTCTACGGCTCTATGCTCCCCTTTAAGCCGTAAACCTTCAGCCGAGATTTTCTTACACTACTGCCAGGTTCTGAGTAGTTTCCAACAGCATCTGCTCTAGCAACCCTGCTTTCATTCACGGTTGACTTGAAACTTGCTATGTATAGGAGCCTCGTTGCGGCCTAAGTATCTAACTAATTGCTCAGTATGCGCATGGGCTCTAGTGGAGCTTGCCGTACAACCCTAGAGCACACCCTAGAAAGCCTCCCAAGTCCCCATACCCATAAACCCTAAACCGAACATATCCCTCTTCTTCAACCTCTAAACCGCAAAGCCCTAAACCCTAAACCCCGAAACCCGAAGCCCTATACCCTAAACTCTTGTAGAAAGCCTATAGTACCCCTATGGCCCCTATAGTAACCCCTTTAAAAGAAACCCCTCGAGTCCTATACGCATACCCCGAACCCCTACACCCTAAACCCTAAACCCCAAACTTTAAAATCCTAACCCTAAGCCCTAAACTCTAAAATCCTAAACCCTGAAGCCCTAAACTTTAAAAACCTAAACCCTGAAGCCCTAAACTTTAAAATCCTAAACCCTAAAACCCTAAAACTTGAAATCCTGAACCCTAAGCCGCAAACTCTAAAACCCCTAAAACCCTAAACCCTAAAACCCCATATAAAACCCTAAACCCCGAACCCTAAAACCCCATATAAAACCCCAAACCCCGAAGGCCTCCGAGCTGGTTTTCGTGAACCGAAGCCTCGGCTCCCTTCGCTTGGACTCGGAGACGAGCCGAGGCTCCCGCCAGGCCTTGGGGGGCTTTCTGCCCTTGGGATGTAGTTTTTGGGGCCTTAGGGTTTAGGGTCTTGGAGTTTAGGTTTCTGCCCTGGGATGTAGCTTGGGGCCTTAGGGTTTGGGGCCTTAGGGCTTTTGGGGTTTAGGGTTTATAGGGTTTATAGGGTTTTAGGGTTTTAGGGTTTAGGGCTTTAGGGTTGAAGGGTTTAGGTTCCTGGCTAGGGATTTCGGTTTAGGGCCTTAGGGTTTGGGGTTCAATGTTTTAGGGGTTTGGGGTTTTGGGAAGGGCCCGGCGGTTCTTGGTTGGCTTTAGGAGTCAGGCTTTCGGGTGTTATACGGGTATGCTCATGTAAGTCGGAATAGGAAGAAGTACTTAGTGTTCCCTTATAACCCCTACGGTTACTACTATTGAGTACTAGAACACCCTTGAACACGATTTCGTTTTTTAGTAACCCCTGTAGTGCCCCTTATATTAAACGCCCTGCTCTACATTAACAAAAATACAACATCACTCGCAGACACCCTTCTATATACGTGTATGTATATATATATATATGTATATGTGTATATGCATATATGCATATATATATATACATATATATATATATGTATGTATATTACATGAGAATTAAGATTCTCTTAGTTAGTATCCATGAAGAGATCGCAGGTCTTCAATGCCTCCATCTCCTTGGCAAGGCGGCTGAGGGGATGCTTTGGGACTGTAGGGCTTCGAGCTACTAGGGTCTACGCTGCAGTGTGTCTTAGGATTTCGATCTTCGGTGTTCCTGTAAGGGTTTTTGGGGTTAAGCGCTTAAGGATTAGATAGTTTGGGCTGAAAGGCCGAGGGTTTGGGGTTTGGGGTTTCGCCTTCGGCTAGGGCTTTTGGGCTTCGTATCTTGGGCTCTTGGGCTGTTTTTTCAGTAGGCATGTAAATCCGAAGCGAGCCTTACACAACCCACACCAAAGCCTCTGAGTGAGGGTCCGGGAAGGATGTTGTCGGTTTCCGGCCCGGCTTCCAATCATTGCTAATGGTGTGTTTCTTGAATGTTATTTTCAATCGTTGCCCACAAGCCCTACAAAGCCCTCTCTCCACAATGCACCTCTAAACCCTGAAGCCACTCTGCCTTGATGCAGTCCACCAGGGTTTAGGGTTTAGGGTGAACATAAAAGGCCTTGAACCACAACTGTTCACTGCAAAGCTCCGGCACCCTAAACCCCTTTAAGCGCTAAGAAACAACCTTCCAGGCCGCAGCCCTTTCGGGGACAGGCTCGCCTCGCGCCTGGGTGTTGAAATGTAAGCCATCAGACTACCCTAAGGGTCCACGTGCCCTCGGAGTTCTACGAGAGTACCATAAGGGTTCAGGGTTTGGGGTTGTCGCGGGGTCGTGTTCAACTGTTCTGGCACCCAGCAAATCAGCAAGCCCAGTTTCAAAAGGTTATTAAGGGTCCATGTACTCACGTAGTATATAGTTGGGCCCTGAAGTACTTAAAAAGGCACAACATTGATCCCAAAGCCTCTGGGTAGTTCTCCCGGGTTTAGGGTACTCGTCATGTACAAGAAGAGCCCTCGGCTAGATGAAGTAAGCCCTAAACCCTCAGCCTTAGGGTTTGGGGTTTAGGGTCTTTGGTTTTAGGGCTTAGGGTTTAGAGTTTAGGGTTTTTCCCTAAACCCGTAATCCGAACCCCGAAACCGTGTATCCCAAAGGGTCCAAGTACAATTATGATAGATGATTAGTAGGTATTTGGGCCCCCAAAAGTATGTACTATACTAATTACGGCTGATGACGTAAATCCTGCATTGCCCATACTAAGGAATATGCCATACTTCCCATAGTTTAGGGTCCTTAAGGTAATGCAGGATGTATATCATCAACAGTATGACTTG
>CAJNJA010020287.1:16914-34742 GCA_905231915.1 Symbiodinium necroappetens | reverse complement strand
GATAGACAAAGAGAGAGACAGAGAGAGAGAGAGAGAGAGGGAGAGGGAGATAGAGAAAGGAGATCGGATCGAAGGAGAGAGGGAGATGGAGAGAGAAAGAGAGAGAGAGAGATCCCTAAACCCTAAACCCACCCTAAAGAGAAAGAGGGAGAGCAAACACAAAAAAGGAAAATGGGCCTGTCGAGCCCGGGCCAGAGCAGCCAGCGTCCTCAGAGAAATGTCAGGGTTTTCAGAAAACAACCCTAAACGGTTTAGGGCTCGAAGAGGTTTAGAACAGCAACGGTGTACGGTTTAGGGTTTAGGGGCTTAGCGGTTTAGGGTGTAGGGGTTTAGGGTTTAGGGTGCAGGGGTTTAGGGGTTTAGGGGTTTATGGGGGTTTTAGGGGTTTGTAGGGGTGTAGGGTTTTTTATAGGGGGTTTAGGGTGTAGGGGTTTACGGGTTTAGGGTTTATAGGGTTTGAGGGGTTTAGGGTTTAGAGTTTATACCAGGGGTTTATAGAGTCTAGGTTAGGATGGGGTGGGGGTCAAAGGGTTTGGTCATTGAGGTGTTGGGGGCTTAGGGCATAGGGGTGGTTCGCAGGGTTCAGGGCCTAGGGTTTAGGGAGTCTGATGTTTAAAGTTTAGCGGTTAGAACTCAGTCTAGGGCTTATAGGGTTTAGGGTTTTACGGGTTTAGTTAGGGTCTAGCGCAGAAACTGAAACTCATCCGACCTAAATGCACCTCCTCTCCCAAGCGAAGCTTGAAACATCCCAACCCACTCTTCTGCTGCGGATGTCACCTAGAACCCGTTTGGATTCCCTGAAAATATTGCCCTCCCTGACAAGCCCCTGAATGGCATGAACCGCCCTAGCGACCAGACTAAACCCTTCACGCTAAACCCGTAACCAATAAAACCCCTAAACCCTTATTTCCCAAGTCCTCCAAACCCTGAACCGGTTTGAACCCACAGCCAGGCAGCGTCACCCGGGAAAGATTTGAACCGCAAAGCAACTGAGCACCCGGCGCTCGCTCTGTTGCCGCGTCCAGGGCCGTACTGTCAAGTGCTAGGCTGTAGTATTTATCGGGTGTAAGTCGTCGTCGTCATCATCATCATCACTAGCAGCATCTTCACCATGAACAAGAGCATCGTTACTGTCAACGTCATCATGTTCGTCATCACCCACCCAACATTTGTTTCACCATCAAGAGCATCACCTCCACCGTGTCATTCTCATTGGAAACCATGACCACCGCCAAGATCGTAAATGATGATGATTCCTCCTCCTCCTCCTGCTGCCCCTCCTCCCCCAACCACCCAGGCCTAAACGAATCAGCACCAACTGCAAACAACAATGGCCTACTTCAGACTTCGGGCATCCTGGCTACAGCCCCATACCCTAAACCCTAGACCCTAAACAGCTTGCCTCCACTCCGACCTGCGCTGATCTCGGCAGGAAACCACGGCCTCGGCCAGCCTGGCTTCTGGGTTTGCAGTACCGACGTCGCAACTGTAGGCATTCATCGTGGGTTAGGGCTGTAATTAGACGGTTTGGGTGAAAATCCTAAACCTTAAAAGAAACCCTAAACCCTAAGCTTTAGACGATTTAGGGCTCCAGCTTGCCAAGCCACAGCGATCCCGGATATTCAAGCTTGGGGTTTACGGTTGGGGAGGCTCGAAACACACTGTATGAATATATATATATATACATACATACATACAGACCTATATCTACCTCTGCCTACCTATCTGTCTACCTATCTATCTGTCTACCTATCTATCCCTATCTCTATCTCTATCTATATCTATCTATATCTGTTTATCTATCTATCGAGCTATCTATCTATCTATCTATCTATCTATCTATGTAGAGGGTTTGCTTTAGGTCTTGGTGCTCTGCTGTTGGAAATGTTTGGTGCTTTGGCTGGAGCTCTGGGTGGAAGCTTCCCAAGTTCGTTTGCTTTGCGTTTAGGGTTTGGGGATTTAGGGATTTAGGGTTTTTTGGGTTTAGGGCTTATAGGGCTCTAGGGTTCTTAGGGTTTCAGGATTTCGGGCTTATAGGGCTCTAGAGTTTTAGGGTTTAGGGCTTACAAGGCTTAGTGTGGGTGAGGGCTGGGGGACCAAGCGAGTCCGCAACCCTAAACACTAAATCCCGCTTAGTCTTACATCGTCAGGACTGGTAGGCAATAATACAGAAGCCTGCAGAATTGACAACACTATTCCTTCGGAGTCCTTTCTTTTGTCATTATCCTGCGACTCAAATCCCAAACCCTACATCTTAAAACCCTGAACTAGAAATAGAATCCTCACCCTGTCCAAGAACCCTCGATCCTCACACTTTAAACTGTGAAAATACCCTAGACCGGAAAACGGCACAACCCCAAACCCTAATTCTCAAAAGCCCTACAACCCCAAACAGTAAATCATCAAACCTAAGTTCCCGCCTGAAACCCTACAACCCCAAGCCCTAAACCGTAAAGCCACTCGATACACTAAACCCCAAAAGCCGTAAACCCCCCAAAACCCTAAACCTAGTGAAAACCCAACTCTAGCTATTTCAACCCACCCTGCGGCTGTGGCTCCAGCTACCTACATAACACGGTTTTGAGGGTGTAGGGTTTGGAGTTTAGCCGGGTTGAGTGCCTCTCAGTAGCTAGCGGCAATAGCAGGTTCCTGGGTCACAAAGGAATAATAAGAATAACAATAATAGTAATAATAATAATCATAACAATAAAAATAACAATAATAACAGTGATAATAATAATAATAAATAATAATAATAATAATACTAAAAAATGGGGTTAGTCACCTATTTAAGTAACGGGAGGTCTGGGGTGAGTTTGGCGGTTCCCTTTTTGGGGCTGCCCTAGAGTCCGTAGAGGATCCTAAATGTAGAATTGGTTCAACCAAAAAAACAAAGAACGGAACTGTAATGGAGCAGCCTATAAGTACCTAACCATCCCTAAACCCACCCTAAACCCTAAACCCTAAACCCCCAAACCCCTAAACCCTAAACCCTAAGCCCTAATTTTCTTAAGCTCAGCCCTCCGATAAGATAAGACGGCCTTTCGACCCGGGCTCGCAACTCGTCCTCCGACCTTGGCTGCTGCGGCTTTTTTTTGGGGGGTTCAGGGTGCAGGCTGTTTAGGGTTCATAGGGTTTAGGGAGGCTAGGGTTTAGGGTTCCCCCAAACCCTAAACCCTAAACCCCTAAACCCCTAAACCCTAAACCCCTAAACCCTAAACCCCAAACCCCTAAAGCCCTAAAACCCTGAACCCCTAAAACCCTAAACCCTTGAAACCTCTGAAAAGCCTCAACCCTCCAGCAGCACCAAGTCCAGAGAGCCTAAAGCCCAAGCCTTGAACCCGTAACCCCAAATACCCTACCTCTTGAAGGGGTTTAGGGTTCAGGGTTTAGGAGGGTCTGGGGTTTAGGGGGTTTGGGAGGGTTTAGGGTTTAGGAGGGTATAGGGTTTAGGAGGGTTTGGGGTTTAGGGTTTGGGAGGGTTTGGGGTTAGGGTTCAGGAGGGCTTAGGGTTGAGGACTTGCATCAGGAATTCATAATAAGGAGGCCCTAAAAGACTAGGCCCAGGCTTCGGAGGTGAGGAACTCATACCAAGGAGCCTCACAACTCGAGGCTTCTGAGTGTCCAGGAAGGCTGGGTTCTTGTCAAGGGAATCTCATACTTTAAGTTACCATTATAGGTCCTTATTGTGGCAACTTAAATACCCTAAACCCTAAACCCCAAACCCTGCTTAAGAAGAGCCCAGGGAGAAGCAGAAGCCTGCCATTCCTCTCCGGGCGGCAACGTCTGAGAGGCAGCAGCCTGCAACACAAAAGGAGGGACGAAGCCTTAGACGGTTTAGGGTTTAGGGTTTGGGGTTGTGGGTTTAGGGTTCACTACGTACCGATAGTAGTAGAATGTAGTTTCCATATTAGGAGTTACCGTTGATGATATGAATCCTGCATTACCGTAAGGGCCCTAAACTATGGGAGCTATGGTCTATTCCTTAATATGGCTAATGCAGGATTTATACCATCAGCAAGTGCTATTATGATTTAGGGAAAGGTCCCCCGTAACAATACATACCTAGGACCCTTTGGGAATATTGTACCGGGCCTGAAGAAGCCTAGGATTCCCCTAACGATCCTTCATGGGGTTCTTTCAAAGGAGTTCTACAAGGCGTACTACACGGGAGTTTCCGAGAATTAGGGGTACCCTAGTTTGGGGTCCTTTATAAAAAGGATCCTCCCATTTCGGGTGCTATATTAGGGTCCCCTATTTTCGGAAACCCACAATGGTGTGTAGCATGAGCGTTGGCTTGCTCTTCTTATCGATGACATCTGAAACGGTAGTCAAGAAGGACTGCCATGAAATCGATCCGTTCAAGTCAGCATACTGTGAGATGATGACATGCCGCACGGATCGAGTGAGAGCCTGGGTTGTAATCCTCTTCTGATTCTCAACCTCACTCAAAGCAACCGAAGTCTCAAAGAGACTGTCGGCGATGGTCTTGCAACGGTCTGGCACACGAGCGGAAGAAGGCAAGACTTCCGTAGCCAAGCGCTTCAAAATCTCTGCTGGAAGCTCTTTCAACATCTCGGCAACGGCGTTCTTGGTACGTAAAATGGGATTCGGTCGCATAGTAGACCCTAAACCCTAAACCCTAAACAAATTTATTGAAAGGAATCCTGTGGGATTGTATTGACTCTGCATAATTATTCAAGCTTCTTTCTATACTGTGAAAGTAAATGATTGTCTAGGGTTTTAAGTTTAGCGGTTTAGGGGGTTTAGGGTTCGGTTTGGGAACTATAGGGAGCTCGTTCACTCACCCGGAAGTCTTTTCAGTTTGCCTTCTTCCGCACTCGTTTACCTAATCCCTGAGCCCCAAACCCTGTAAACCCTGCGCTCCCGCGTCGTAGTCACCATTTCATGGAGCCTGCGCAGCAGCATAGTCGGTGACGGCCGTGCCGGAAAGCAGTGGGTGGTCTTCCTGGCTTCGAGTTTAGAAAAGATACTACAAACTTAACAGCGTGAGGGTTTAGGGTTTGTATACATGGTGAGAACCCTGCCCAGAACCCCTCAAAACCTTGATCCAAGTCTCCAGCAAACCGTTTATGAAACTCCCAAAACAGCCTCAACTCTTCTAGAAACCCCCAAAACCCCCTGAACACCTCCAAAGCCCTGCAAATAAGCCTTCATCAAGGCCCCCATGAGGAACCTAGAAGCCCGAGCCCTACATAAAAACCCGACCCTTAAGCCCCCCTAAAAACCCTTCATTTGAAAGACTTATTAAAAAAAACATCATAAAGAAGCAACCTCAGAAAACAGCAAGTGTTTGTTTTGGGTTTCTTTTTTTTGGGGGGGTAATAAGGCAAAGCCTCAACCCTTAGTGGCCTGAAGCCAAACCCAACGTCTCCATTGAACCAGATCTCTGTACTTGGGATCCTGTTAGTCGGTTTAGGGTTTAAGGTTCATGGGTGCCTGTAAGGCAACCCCAATAGAGACTGTACCTACATATAGTCTCCATTGTAGTTCTTGTTCTGGTTTTCCAATTTTATGGTAGGACCCTACAATCTAAATTTTGCTTAAAAAAAGGAACTACAATGGAGACGATAGGTAGGTAGCTCATCTTAGCTGAAAAGTCCTCCACAAGGCGCTCGCAGAAGGACTCGGGCCTTCCACGGATTTCGGACTTTTGGACTTTTCGGACGTTTAGGGTTTAGGGCTTAAGGGGTTTCGAGATAAGGGCTGCTCTATAAGGCTCTGTACAGGCTGTAAGGTCGCTCAGAGCTTTAAGGTTTGCGGCTTTTGGGGGTGGGTTTCCGCGAATGCTGAAAGGCTTCCTGTAATGGGGAGAGCCAAGGATTCTCGGAGAAGGGTCACCATGCGGGGTATGAGAGCAAGGTTTCACAGCTCCAGCTTCAAAGCTTCCTAGGATGCTTTAGGCTGATTAGGGGAGTTTTTTTGGGGGGGTCTTAAAGGGTCCTACGTATTGTTGTGGAGGATATTTCCCCAAGTCATTTAATAGTAATTCCGAAAATGGAAACCCTACATTCGACTACCATAGGTGCATATATAGGACCCTTTTTGTGGGTAGTTCGCATCTCAATTTTGATCCAGGGAGTTCCGGGCTGGGAACATGGAGTTCTGCTAAACCCTAAACCCTACACCCTAAACCCTAAACCCCTAAACCCTACGCCCCTAAACCCTAACGCCCCTAAACCCTAAAGCCCTAAACCCTAAACCCTAAACTTGAACAGGGAGTTCTGGGCGCAAAGCTCAGGCCCGAGACCTGGTTTTCGAGCTCTCAGGTCGAAGAAGAGTTGGGACGTGGAAGGTGAAAGTTTAGGGTTCAGGGTTTGGGGTTTAGGGTTCAGGGTTTGGGGTTTGGGGTTTGGGTTTGGGTTTAGGGTTTTGTTGATATGCCTCCACTTCGTACAGAGCTGAGTCTGTTCTGCGGGCGACTGTGGCTTCAGGCATTGGCTACGAAAGAGCCTTGAGTCATCTGTATAGCTCTAGGCAACAGTGACCACTTGTACAACCCGAAGGTCACAGACTAGAGAGACTCGCACAAATCAAGAAGTGTACGTGCTGTGTGAAAATTTGTAGGGTCCTTCGCGCTTTCAATGGGAGCATAAGACGTTGGACTGCAGACTGCTGGTGTGGAAGCTGGCTATTTGTAGGTTATGAGCGCCCAAACCGAAGAAACCACTGGGCAGCTACCGAACGGGACAGGAGTCAGCAGAGCTCTGGATCATAGTTCGGCAGCAGTTGGGGGTGATGTGGAGACATCACCAGTGAATGTGGTGGATGGCCAGCAGCAACAGACAAGAGACGCGGAGTCTGAAAGGGATAGGCGTCCAGAGTTGCAAGCAACGGTCCGCACGGATGCTTCTTCGCGGGCAGAGACTACAGCCAAGCATGCGCAGGCGAGGCTAGGAGAAGCTTCGACGACGCTGGATTTGGGTGGGCGATCTGTCGCGGAGCAACAAGGATCTGGTGAAAGGCCGGGAGCAGTGCAAAATGGCTATCTAACCCCAAGGGCGGGACCCTTGGAGTCCGTACAGCAATCCTGGATGACCTCAATGGAGGTGCCAAGATGGATGGTGAAGTTGGGAAATCTGCTCAACGGAGGGTCGGGAATTCCCTCTGCAGAGCTGGCCCCGAGTCCGTATCCCGGAGCGTCGCCGCTTTACTCGACGCCTCCGGGAGGGGCGACCTTCAGACTGAGGTCACCGGCGAAGGCTCGTCCGATACCAGCAGCTCCGACCCCTCCGTCATCGTCGAGTCTTCCTGCAGAAGCGATACAAGCTGAGGTACAGCGCCAGCTACAAGGCGTGATGGCACAGCTGAAGCAGTACGGAGATCGCAATGAGCAATTGCAGTGTGAGCTTGATGATGCGAGGAGACAGTTGCGTGAGTTACGGCGTGAGGAGTATATGCAAGAAGCCGGGGGTGCAGCACCACGAGGATTATTAGGTGATCTTGCAACAGCTCCATTAGACCCTGGAGTACTTCTTGGCTTTCCGGAACCCCAAGGTGAAGAAATGATGCCTACAGTACAGCCTGTTGTTTCTAAAGGTCCAGGCGTATATCGGGGGGATGATCATGAGCGACTAGGACCTATGGGCCTCAATCAAGAGCACAGGACCGAAGTTCTACCTGATCTACGACGAGCCTCAGAGATTCCGCAGTTTGCGAATCCAGGGAATGAGCCGAAAGCTGCAGTTGATCAAGGAGCACCGGGACTGCTGAAGTCGTGGTGGGGCGGTCGGCCTAGGAGCCAAACGCCTCCCCAGCCAAAGGAAGCCACGAATGGTCCTGGCAGCTCGGCTTTGGAAGTAATTACCAAAGCTATGCAACAACTACAAGAACTGCAGGCCCAGGCGCTTTCGAAGAACTCGACCTCGACCTCCTCTACAGAGCTCATCAAGCCAGGCTCGTCCTCACTCACGGCTCTGCCGAGCCTTTCAGGAGGTTGTGAGGCTGCACTCGCCTTTCAAGACTGGATGGAAGTTTCGTCATCGACACTTTCAGATGTGAGTGAGCAAAGTGGTGTATGGTGGGCAGCGGTTGTGGGAGCTGTTACCAATACATATGAGCGTTGGTTACAATCAACTCCTTTAGAGAGGCTGGGTATAAGTCCGGAAGGGCATGATGTATTGATTACAGGCAAGTGGGCACGACTCAACGCGCGTGTGGCTTCAATGCTGTTATCTGCGATGAGTTCAGAGCTGCGTGCAGAGATGGTGGCGCAGAGGCTGTCGCAGAATTCAGTCAGAATGGTCTATAGACTCCATACCCTTTATCAGCCAGGTGGGTCAGCAGAGCGCTCTGATGTACTGCGCCGTTTACAAAATCCAAAGGAAAACCTCAGCAGCGATACTCTAGAGGAGGTGCTGAGAACCGTTAGGGCGTGGCCGAGGTGGCTGGCCAGATGCCAGGCTGTGAACATGAGCCCACCCGATGCGTCGGTGTTAGCCCGTGGGTTGATGACTTTGACTGATGGCCACATCAACCGATCACCCGATGCTGCGTTTCGAACGTCAACGGTTCGTACATCCTTGCGGCTAGATGGACAGCCCTCCCTGGAGAATGTGAGAAGCTACCAGCGGCACTTGCAAGCTGAGCTTGAAACGCTACTGTCAAGTACTACAGCTTCGTCGATGGCTATACAACCTAAGATCAAGGCAGTCGATGGTATTCTACAGCCGAAGGCGCGAGATGCTGGAAGATCAAGTAGCGAGCTTTGCAAGTATTTCGCAAAGGCAACCGGCTGTAAACGGGGTGAGAAATGCAATTACAGTCATAGCATGAGTGGCATGGAGAAAGAACTGCGTGCAAAGAAGTGTCTTAGATGCGGGGCCGAAAGCCACCGTCAGAAAGACTGTCAGGTTGGAAGAGTTCAGCCCAAAGGTGGGACCAAGGACCAAGCCGGAAGCAAGGCGTCGTCCCCAGGAGGAGCTGCAGCAGTGCCGAGCTCAGTGGCCGCAATCGGGACATCTAGTGCGGGGACTATCCAGTCCGAGCCCATTCAGGGAACCCCGTGGACCATGGAGTCGCTGATTCAAGCTGCTCAACAGGTGGTTCAAGGCCAAGCGGCCGAAGGGTCACGAGATGGATCACCTGAGAAAACCAAGGCTGAAGTTCGTGTATTGAAGCTGAGAGATATTCGCGTATGTGCACAGAGGGAGGTTACAACTGCATTGTTGGACAGTGGGGCGACTCACAGCCTCAGAGCAGCAAGCAATCCAGAAGAATGGCAAGCTGCAGAGGAGGTTGCAGTGCAGTTGGCGGGCAACCATCAGTTGAGTATGAGGATTACAGCTTCAGGCACGTTATTGATGCCATACAGGGATCCAGAAAAGGTCAAGCAGGGCTCCGCTACCACGGCTCAGACAATAGTACCAATGGGCCAGTTGATAGAAACGCTTGGTTACACGATGATTTGGGGACCAAACGAGTGTTTTCTGGTCTCGCAGGATGGTCAGCGTCTTCCTCTTCAGGTACATGGCGGCTGTCCTCAAATGCAGGAGATTGAAGCCCTGGCACTAATAGCCCGACTGGAGGATCGCAAGCTCGAGCAGCTCCGAAATGAAACCCTGACTACAAGAGATAAAGTTCGGCTATCGGTTGTTGCAATGGAAAAGCATTGGAACCACTACTTGTACGACTATGTTGTCCGAGGCAATGATGATGATGGCTGGAGAGCTGTTCGTGATGCTCCTTTCCTCGAGGACTTGCCGGGAGAATGCCTAGCTGGTATGATACCCTCGGGGAGTTTGGATAATGGTTGGGATATTATGAAAAGGAATGGTTTTCTGACCCGAGCACAGCGACGCAAGCTTCTCAATTCCAAGCGGTGGATTGTCCATTTATTTGCAGGTGACACAGGACATTGGGAGATTATGCGTCTTGACCAAGGTGATACCTCAGTGCTGGAGCTGGATGTGGCTAGGTGCGCGGGCCATAGCCTGTGCCGGGAGGAAACCTGGAGTATGGTTCTTTGGGCAGCCAAGCACGGCAAAGTTGATGTGGTAATGGGGGGTCCACCAGGCCGAGTACAACAGCTGTGCAAAGGTGAAGATCGGGATCCAAAGAGTTTGAAGTTGGTCGCAAGAATGCTTTGGTTGTTTGCAGTAGCTCAAGTGGGACGGGAAGTTCATGGAGTTGGATCCAATCGAGACCGTGATGTTGGTTTCATGTTGGAATATCCTGAGGGACTACCCGCAGAGGAGCGATTGGCCCGGGAGCGGGAGGTTCTCGAGGCTGAAGAGCGGTCTCGGCTGACTGAGGTGCGACCTGTGGTGGCGGGCTGGGATACGGCGAGACGCTATTGGGAGGAGGTGCAGCGGCCACGGTGGGAAGCCCGAGTGGGGCTAAGTACAACCAATGGTCGGGTGTGCTTCTGGGATACAAGGATGTGGAAGCTGTTCCAACGGGAGATGCAGATGCGGACAGTTTCGTTTGATCAAGGGGCTATGGGAGGAAGTACCAAAAACAGTACAACCCTTGGTACTAATATCAATGCCTTTATGTCTCTCGGTGGTGTTCGGGTGGATGAAGGTGACGCTCTACCTGAGCGAGGAGACAACGACTATGTCATATGTGTGGACCCCTGGATTGGTTCGTGCGATCACAGTAGCGCTGAACTTCTGGAGCCGAGAAGCAAAGTGTCCACCACGGTTGTTTACTATGAGTCCAACACAATGGCGTGCCCATGTGAATGGGAACCATGCAGAATATAGAAAAGACTGTGCCACATGTGTTATGTCAAGAGGAGTTGGACGTCAGCATCGCCATGTACACCATCCAGAAGCTTATGTGCTTACATCAGATGTTGCTGGACCATTGTCCCCTGGGTTGGATGCAACTTCAAAGGGTACCATGGGCAAGAATTTGAAGTATTTGTTGGTGGCCAAGTATATGGTTCCCAAGGAGTTTGTGACGGATTATTCCGGCGCAGCACCGCCTGAAAATGATAGGGTGGCACCAAGTGGAAAGGAGGAGGTGGAGCCCACCAGGTGTGCTGACGAGTTAGATGAGCTGTTCGGCTTGGACCAGGAGGAGGGTGAAGTTCTGAAGGAGCTCCAGGTTCCAGTTGAAATTGAAGCAGCACCTGAGGGGATCATTTCCCACGATCATCTGGAGGACCTGGATGAAGATCTACAGGAGTATTATCCCTCCGAGGAGGAGTGCGACGAAGGTGCACATGAGGAGAACGAGGACGACCACAAACCTGATTCGGTAATGGTGCATGGAGATTGTGATCCTCCTTCGATGACCTACCTTACATTCGCGGTAGCGCTTCCAAACAACCAATCGGGAACGGTGCGCCGGGCCTTGCAAGATATCCTTTTGTACCTTCAACATCACGGACTACCTGTGTATCGATTCCACGCTGATAAGGGCGAGTTCTATAACCACATGCTACGAAACTGGTTGAGGGATCAGGGAGCGCTAGCTACGTGGTCGGAACCTGGCATCCCGCAAAGCAACGGACATGCAGAGTCAACCGTGAGATGGGTGAAAGATAGAACGAGGACGCTCCTTAGAAGCGCCTCCCTTCCACTGCGCTTATGGCCGGTTGCAGCCGCAATGGCAGCAGCAGAACAGCGGGCTAAAGTATTGAGGTGGAAATCGAGTTTGGCTGCGCCATTTGGGTCACCAGTCTACCTGAAGAAGAAGGCTTTCGATAAGTATGGTCCACTACGTCGGGAGATGGGGCTGGAGAGCAAATGGCTAAAGGGGGTGTACGTGGGATTGAGCACTATAGTTCATCACGGCCATCTTGTGTACGTTCCCGAGAGCGGAGATGAAAGGGAAAGGTTCATGCACACGCTCTACGTTCGGGCAAACTTGGTGGAGCCAGGTAATCCAGATGTGGAGGTGATTGTGGATCAGTTACCGAAACCGAGAAGGAAGCTTACATCCAAAACCCCGCTGGAGGAAATCGAGTTGAGGGCTGTGAAGCGTGTCCCAATGGACGTTCAGGAGCTGGCTACTACGGCGGCTCAAGAAGTACTAGACGACTGGGATGGGGCAAAGGCAGCTCACATTGTCAATGTGTTGGCAACAGCTGGTTTCTTTGAAGAGCGGAAGTTTGGTGTGTTTCGACATGGTGGAACGGTCGGATGGCTATGTGGCATTATGGAATATCCTACAGTAGCACGGTTGTTGGTGCAGTTGATTTTGGAGTCGGCACCGGAAGCAGTATTTACTTCAATCTATGTGTCGCATAATGCAGCCCGATCTATGCACAAGGACGACAACAATGATCCTCATACCCTCAACTATGTTCTACCAGTACGTTGCCCAGAGCAAGGTGGAGAGTTGTGGGTGGAGCTACAATCAGGAGATGTTCTACATGGACAAATAGAGAGGCGGGATACCTCCAAGGGTCCAATATATGGGCAGATGTATCCGCTGCGCGAAGGGGAGAGTTTCTCGTTTGGACCTCGACGTTTCCATGAAGTTGCTGAGTGGAAAGGAGATCGGACAGTGGTGATTGCTTACACTCCTGACTGCCTTGGGAAGCTGAACCAGCAGGACTTGGAAGGTCTCCACAGTCATGGGTTCCCGATTCCTCTTTCTCAGTTACCAGAATTCCATGGAGGCAATTCCCCGAAGGAGGAGAATCCACAACTCCAAGCACTGGACGCAAGGGCCTCGGATGAGGAGGAGCCTGATGCGCCTCAGTGGGAGATGTATTTGGACCTGGAGCCAGGAATGGTTAAGGTTACAGATGCCCATCAAGGAGAAGTTCACGAACCCATGGTTAGCAAAGCAGAGGTGAGCTTTACAAGGGGCATTGAAGAGATCTTAAGTGGTCTCACTGGTCCGCTAGACGTCACCTACAATGTGAGTCCAGAAGAGGTGATGAAAGACCTGGAGAAATGGCGCCCAGCGATCCTAAAAGAGGTTAAGGGGATTGAGGAGGCGATCACTAAACTTCATCAAGGAACGGTGCTACGTCAACAGTGGGTATCCACTCCAGGTGTACAGCGATTGCCGACAAAGTTTGTGTTCACAGTCAAACCCAATGACAAGGCAGACCTCTCAGATGCCAGTACATGGTATAAAAGAAAGGCGAGGTTGGTGATATGTGGAAACCTGGCGACAAATGATGGGTCGCAGGTTTACGCTGAAACAGCACCGGCCGAGGCGGTCCGAATGGCTCTAACGCTCTCGAGTCGCGACAGCTGGTGTGTTGCCATTCTTGATGTGGTTGCTGCGTTCCTTCGCACCCCACTTGGAAGGTCACCTCGCGACCCTATAGTTTATTGCCCAACCACCACGGCTACTTGAAGTTCTAGGACTTACACAGAAGCTGGAACTTTGGGGACTTATCAGAGCATTGTACGGATTGAGAGAGGCGCCAATGCTGTGGGGCCGGTTCCGGGACGATATGCTTCGAGATCTTCAGCTACCGGGAAATCTTCAGTGGAAGCAAGGAGTGACAATTACCTCCTGGTGGACTATTCGTGATGAGCAGGGAGCAGTACAAGCAATAGTTGTGGTGTATGTGGATGATTTCATGCTGTGTGGACCTAAGGAGGTGGTGCAAATGCTGGGTGGGCTGATCCGACAGATGTGGGACACGTCAGAGCTCACATACCTGGGACCAGGGAGCTCAATCAGGTTTTTGGGCATGGAGCTTCAAAGGACCACTGAGACGGCAAAGGAGATTCACGTATACCAGCAAGGTTATATCACAGAGCTATTGAGAGCACACAATATGGGTTCCAACAAGTTGGACAAGATTCCAATCACAAAGGACCTGGCGGCAATCCCGGAAGAGAATACACCAGCCGATGCACAAGTTGTCCGGTGCGCGCAGCAGGTGACAGGAGAGGTTCTCTGGGTCGCCCAGAGAACACGTCCGGATCTGTCATTCACGACGTCGGTGATGGCAGCTTTATGCACCCGAAGCCCGGAACAAGTTCTTGCCATCGGAGCTAAGGTGTTGGGCTATCTGCAACGTACGATTGATTACGGACTTGTTATTTCGTGGGAAGACAAGGACCTGGTCATGTTTTGTGATGCAGCATATGCGCCGCAAGGCGCAAGATCACATAGCGGATGGTTGGTGACCTTCGGAGGGGTGCCAAAATCATGGCGCAGCTCGCGTCAAAGTATGATTACATTGAGTACAGCAGAAGCAGAACTATTGGCTATGCTGGATGGGGCAGTGGCCACCAAGGGAATCGAGGCCATTTTGGCCGATGTAGGAGTGCATGTGCAGTCCAGGACAATAGCTTCAGATAGCATGGCGGCACTCAGTATCACATCAGGATCGAGCTCATGGAGAACCCGTCACTTACGGATTAAGTCAGGGTGGCTACAAGAGCAATTGTCGCATGGGTTGTACGAAGCAGTTCACTGTCCAGGAGAGCGGCAACCAGCGGACCTACTGACAAAGGCTCTCAGTGCGGCTCGCATTGAGGATTTACTGAAGTGGTGGGGTATTGGAAGGCCGAGGACAACGACATCTACTACGACAGCAGCGACAGTGAGGGTGTCGGCCAGAGCATTGGTTGCAGTGTTGTGCTGTATTCTTATGGTGTCCGTAAAGGCTGCTGATCAAGAAGACCGGTCATCACCTATGGGAAGAGCAATTCCGCTGGACTATGACATGGCAGGGATATGTATGATCCTTCTAATGGTCCTGGGGGCAATGATGATATGGGAGGGACTGAGATGGCTCTTGATTGAGGCAGTGAACGAGTGGACACCTGGTTCCAGGCAGCGAAAGCTAAGGAGACTTCGGCGACTACAGCAAGCTACAACCGAAGCTATCGAGCGTGAACTGGAGAGGATGCAGCAGAGCACAGAAAGTAGTCAGCAAGACCGGGCACCTACCCCGATGGCTACAGAAGAAATACTACAAGGATGCGGAGCACTTCCGAATCAAGGTCCAGTGCAAGGAGACGCATGGCTACAGAGGACAATGATGGACATGTGAGAAGGGAGCAAGCGAGGTTGAGAACTCCGAGCCCTCGTTCCTCATCCAGTACAACGCAGTTGCCTACTACCTGGTCACCAGAAGCGAATGAACCACCTGGGGAGGTGCAGAGAGTCGCCCAGGATATGTGCATGCTTATGACCTGTGAAGCACTGCGTGAAGGCTTGAGAACGGAGGGACTACCCCTCTCAGGACTTAAAGAAGATCAAGCCCGACGCTTGGGATGTCGCATCAGTGAGCTGGTGGACTCATCCCATGGGCCCACGGTCAAGCAGATGAGATATGTTCTATGGCTATGGCGTCACAAGGATCTTCAAGGTCGTCATCTACTCAAATATTACGAGGTGAACGATCGGGGAAGGATTTCAGCTCTCATTCATCAGTGGAAGGGCGTATGAAAGACAGGTCTATCTTTAGCAAGCGACCTGAGGAGGAGTGTTGATATGCCTCCACTTCGTACAGAGCTGAGTCTGTTCTGCGGGCGACTGTGGCTTCAGGCATTGGCTACGAAAGAGCCTTGAGTCATCTGTATAGCTCTAGGCAACAGTGACCACTTGTACAACCCGAAGGTCACAGACTAGAGAGACTCGCACAAATCAAGAAGTGTACGTGCTGTGTGAAAATTCGTAGGGTCCTTCGCGCTTTCAATGGGAGCATAAGACGTTGGACTGCAGACTGCTGGTGTGGAAGCTGGCTATTTGTAGGTTTAGGGTTTGGGGTTTAGGGGTTCAGGGCGGGTTTAAGGTTTGGGGTTTAAGGGGTTTCGGGCAGTCCTTTGAGGAGGGAAACAGGACTAGACCGCTTGGGGCCTGGCAGTCAAAAGGGGGTTACCTATAGCCTCCGTTGTAGTTCCGTTTTTGGGGGGTGGTTCCTTATAAGACCAAAAATATCACATGTGGTTCCAAACCCTAAACCCAAAAAAAGAGGAACTACACCGGAGGCTGGATGTAGGGCTAAGGGCATAGGGTCGGGCTCTTTTCGGGTGGGTGCAGTCCAAGCAGCCTGAACGGCTACTGCCAGTATTACCTTGAACTACTGAAACATCGGTTCAGGGTTCAGGGTTTAGAACACCCCCCCCCATAAATTCGGTACTAAGGTGTCTAAGAAGAACCTGCAGATAAAGTAGGTGCTCGCTACAGCCTTTCTGACTTGCCAACATCCCACACATCCCAAACTCCTCCATCGCATAGAGCTACATCGGAGCCGTAGTCTAACTTGGGGCTTTTAGCGTTGATCACCGCCCCATGTTGGCTGACGTTTCCAAGGAGCTACGCGACCGAGCCTTCCTGGACATCGCTGGAGTTCGAACCCAAGACCACGAGGTGCTGGAAATCCGACCTGAAGTCTTCCGCACCTTGATGCGGTTGAAGAGGCACTTGACGGCGAAGCGATCAGACTCAGACAGCTTGAGCTCCGATAAGAAAACCTCCACATGGGCCATGCAGGTACTCTGCATCATCGGGCTCCAGCCGACTCGCTTCTACTTCGACGCTCACGGCACAGACTCCCACCCCGAGACGCCGTGACCCACTCTACACGCGTCGCCTGCATGGGCTGCCCATGCGCATGGACTGCCCGTGCATGTACAGAAACGTGAGCTGGTTGTGCATCGGGCGATCGTCTGAAGCAAACGGCTGTCAGTCGGGCTGAGGTTGCCTCACCGCGCCACGTGGGATGCGCACGTAAAACCTTTCAACCGACATATCGGTACCTATGAATGACATGTGTGCATTTTGCCTCTAGCGAATCTGCTGGCACTCGTGCCTGCTAGCAGCTCGCTGCGACGTAGGCACAGCAGTGTGTACATAGTACCGCTGCCACCACAGAGTGAGTAGCCACATGGACATACCATGCGCACTCGGCCACGCCAGGCGAGAGATCGGACTTGCTGCGTTTGCAACGGCAAAGAAGGTAGGCGCTAGCTAGCTTCCGGTAGTTGCTGCTGCTCCTGGTGCTTCCACTTCATGAAACCCTAAACCCTAAATCCTAAAGCCCTAAAGGCCTAAACCCTGAAGCCTACACTTCATGACCACTGCTTCTTCCATTGTCTGCCCGCCCCCTGAACTTGTAGGCCGGAGTTATCACACCAGGGTTTGTCGCTGCCTGGATGCTCACTCCATGCTAAGAAAAAGCACTCACTCGCACCCCTATACTACGGTCGATGATAGAAGAACCCTGCATTACCCATCATGAAGAATATACCATAATTCCCATAACCTAGAGTACTTGACTTGAGGTAATGCAAGATTTGTATCATCAACAGCACCATGGCTTTCTGTCCCATCACGCATTGTTCGACGCTCTATAAACCGCGGAAACCTGAATCCTGAACCCAAGGCCCTACAGCCCACGGCCACCCAACCGTTTAGAGGTTATGGGGCTTAGTACTTAGGGCCCCAAACCAAAAGCCCCAAAAACCTGAATCCTCAAGCCTCTAAACCCCTATACCATAGACCCTAAACCCCTGTGGAACCCTTGCATGTCGGCACCCCCATCAGCCCTGACACTCTAGATCTCTCAAGGGAGCCCTACAGCCCGAAACTCTATCTCTTAAGCCTGCCTTTAAAAGGAGCACCCCTTTAACGCCTACCCTTTCTAGGCTCTTGTTATAGGTAGAGCCCTCATGTAGGAGCCTTAATAAGTAGGATAGGGTTTCGGGGCACCATTATTAACAGCATACTTAG
The DNA here is from genome assembly GCA_905231915.1 of Symbiodinium necroappetens. Taxonomy (NCBI): domain Eukaryota; class Dinophyceae; order Suessiales; family Symbiodiniaceae; genus Symbiodinium; species Symbiodinium necroappetens. The sequence goes on along the minus strand of CAJNJA010020287.1, from coordinate 17,114 downwards.
TAACAAGACACCCTATAGACTAATTTTGGCAACTCTTGAAGCTGTTTTTCAAAAAGCCAAGTCATAAACCTTGATAAACCCTAAACCCCGAAAGGGCCCCAAACCCTAAACCCCAGACCCTACTCCAAGGCTCCTAAGAGGGTCTTGGGCTATGTAAACCCTAGGCTCCAAACCCTAAACCCTAAATAAACCATAAACTC
>CAJNJA010020287.1:3876-16830 GCA_905231915.1 Symbiodinium necroappetens | reverse complement strand
AGGGTTTTAGGGTTTATGGGGCTTATAGGGTTTTAGGGCTGAGGGCGTATAGGGTTTTAGGGGTTTTTGGGGTTTAGGGCCTGGGTTTTAGAGTTTAGGGTGTAGCGCACGCTATCAGAGTTACTTTGAGGGTTCTGAAAGGGTTACTACTACAAGGGCTGGCTAGGGTTGCTCTAGGAGTTTTACAAGTGGTGGTAGGTTGTAACTTAAGGTCTAGGCTTTACCCTTGGGTGTCAATCCAAGAAAATGGTGCCACCTAGAGTCTTCTCCACTGCGCGAGCGTAGCAACTGCGTGAATCATTTTCCCGCAATGCGGAAATCACCGTGCACACAGAGAAGAAACCCGTGCTTCGGGTAGCATTTTTGACTTGTGCCTGTGCGAATTGGCGAAGGCCATATCGAGCGATAGTCGCACATGCAAGGGGGACTTCACTCCGGCATTTGCAGTCTAGCAGAACTCGTCGACAAGACTTTCGTCTTCCGGGGCTCAACAAGTCAACATACAGGTCGCTGAGCAACATGCCGAGAGATCGTTTACAAGATCCAAGCATACTCCTTAGTTCAGGGCTTTGGAGTCTCGCCTGGGGCATAGAGAGGTCGTGAACATGCAAAAAACACATCAGCATCTTCCTTCAGGGGTCTCCGTGAACATCAATCGTAGGGAAAGGGAGGGTGCCAGATGCTTACTCCGGTTTGAGACAACCTTGACATCATGTCAGAAACGTAGAAAGGTCCCCACCAAAAGTTTACGAGCCCTAAGTCCTAACCTTCTACAAGCCCTAACTTCGAACCCTGAAATGCCCAACATGCGCCAAACGCAGCTTAATTCTAAACAAGTAAGCTTGAAATTCGAACCAAGCAATTCAAAGCCCCTGAGATTTCAGAAGACCCCCTAATAGAACCTGTATAACCTTTTGGAGCCTCATGGTTACTGTTGTCGGAACCCATTGTAGGAACCCTTTAAAGCAACCCGACAGCAGCGTGCAACAAAAAGATCTTAGGACGACCGACTAAGCCCTGCAAAGCCCCCATCAAACTTTTTAAGACCCCCAAACCTTATGGTGTTCGGTACTATGGCTTGCCCCTAAACCGCAACCCCCTCCCCCCTCCCCAAATCCGAATCCATGAAAGCTTATGTATCGTATTCGTGATGGAGCCCTGCCGCCTGCTTCCCGCGCTTTCTCTAAAGAAGATTGGAGTGCCTCTGAGACAAAACGCGGCGGGGGAAGGGGAGGGTACACTTTCGAGGTATCTTGTGTATCTTGCGGAGTTTAGGAGATTAGGGATGTATGAGGCTAGGAGATGAGGTTGAGGGCTCTTGTTTCGGCGGGATCCCGATATCAAGGGTCACATTATGCACGTGGTTAATTACTCAAGACACGTCTCCGGGTACCGATACCTTTTCTTGGGTGCGAAGGCGGGAGCCTTCTGTTAAGCAACTCTCAAACGAACGCGGTGAGTTTCTGTGCCAAGTCTGAGCCCTACGAAGATTGGACCCGACACCGCGGATGTAGAAGCCTGGGATTTGAGATACCCTAAACCTAAGGGCCCAGAAAGACATAATAATAAGGTACTGGGGTTGCGGATAGTAGTTATCTAGGCTAATATTTGGGAGAGTATATGATGATTAGGTACTTGGGTAAAACCCCCCACCCTAACCCAAAAGCCCTAACATCCAGAACCCTAACAGCCAAAGTCCCTAGAAACCCAACCCCTCGTACGCAAAACCCTAAAACGAAGAGCCCAGACAACAGGTTTTAATCTCAGAGCACTCAAGCCAAGAACCCTAAAAAGGTAGGACCGGGTAAAATGCCCTTGCTAGCAAGGCCTCCGCACGGATCTGGCTGACTTTCTTACTTCCCCAATAAGCCAGGGGAAATAAAAGATTAAACTTTCGATGAACCAAAACCCTCACCCTCCAGGTACCTACTATATAGGGTCCCAGGGGCTCTAGTAACCTCTACAGTGTCCTCCCTGGAGGGTTAGGGAAAAGTTTAAAGGTTGGGTACGGGGGAACTAAGCTTTTCGAGTCCGTAGCATCAAAATAGCCCAGCAGCCTTATATGATAGGATCTTTGGGCCCAAAAGCCTTAAAACATGAGCCCTTAGAGGATAAGGGTTTGAGCCCTAAACCCTAAACCGCAAAACCCTAAACGCCAAACCCAAACCCTATAAAGGAACCCTAATCAGTTTGCATCAAGGCAGGCTAAGCGATGGAATCTCTCGCAGGAAAGTCTATATGGAGCACCAGGAGCTGCTGTTTAGGGTTTAGGGATGTTTAGGGTTTGGGGTCTAGGGATGTTTAGGGTTTAGGGATGTTTAGGGTTTGGGGTTTAGGGATGTTTAGGGTTTAGGGTTTAGGGGTGTTTAGGGTTTAGGGTTTGGGGGTGTTTAGGGTTTAGGGTTTAGGGGTGTTTATGGTTTAGGGTTTAGGGATGTTTAGGGTTTAGGGTTTAGGGATGTTTAGGGTTTAGGGCCTTGGTCGGGACAGCATGCTCGGCTGGCTCTGCCTGCCGGGAGTACGTCGTCGTGCCTACCGTTCCAAAGGCTGGTATTACAGGGGCCTTAATACAAATTCGAATAGGGTTTTGGGTACAGTATACCATAATTATAGTCAGGAGCCGCCAAAATAGTAATAGGTAATTACTAAGGCCCCTATATTTCCGTTCCAACGGCCGGTACTGGCACATGGAGGTCACTGCAGGATGCTCTCTCCGAGTTGCTTCCATGTCCGGATGGGTCGGCCATCTGACGACTGATAGGGTGATGCTCATCAAACCCTAAACCCTAAACCCCCAAACTCTCAACCCTAAACTCTTAACCTTAAGCCCTAAACTCCTAAACCCTTAACCCCAACCCACAACACTAAATCCATCATGGAAGCATCCTTCATCTCGGCAGGGCATGGCGGGCCCAATATGCAACCCGAAACCCTGAACCCTTTAAACCCCATAAAGCTTGTAAGCCGCACAAGGTTTACAAACCCTCTAAAACCTACAAACCCGATAAACCCTCTAACCCCGAAACCCTAAAACCTATAAACCCTCTAAGCCCACTACCCCCGAGGCCCTTCACCCTAAACCCTAAAACCTATAAACCCTCCAAAAAGCCCAGTACCGCCTGTAAACGCCCTCTAAGCCCTAAAAAACACTATCAGCCTTATAAAACCCCCAAAGAAACCAACCGAACCTCTCCCCTTAACCCTAAACCCAAACTCCCCCCCCTAAGCCCCCTGGAAGCCCCCTTTTCCCCCCAAGCAGCCGAAGGGCCTCTGCCGTCTGCTGCCAACCGACCTACCCATATGCCCCCTAAGCATTTGGGGTTTAGGGTTTAGGGGGGCTACCTTATAGGATTCTAAATATAACCCACAAAAAGGAACTACTTAGGGGCCTATGGGTACCCAGCACAAGTAGTGATCTTGAGGGTTTAGAGTTTAGGGTTGCCAGGTTTAGGGGTTTAGGGTTGAAGGTTTAGGGGTTTAGGGTTTCAGTGTTTGGGGATTAGGCATCAGGGTTTAGGGTTTAGGGTTCCGGGGTTTAGGGTTCGGCTTCGAGGTTTCGAGGTTTAGGGGTTCAGGCTATAGGGTCAGGGGGTTCTGGGCTGCGGCTTCTACTTAAAGGCTCTAGGTTCTAGGGGTTTCGGGTTTTCAAATTTGAGATCTAACCCTAAACCTCCAGGTACCTATACTATAGAGGGTACTAGGGCCCCTAGGGCCCTGTATAGTAGGTACCTGGAAGGTTAGGGTAAGTGTTCAGGCTTGAGGTTTAGGTTCATATCCCTGCACACAAGAAAGGGTAGCCTCAGCCCTATATGAATCCCGGAATACGCTAGAAATAGACCAAGCCCCGAAGCCGAAAACTGCCAAACATGTGCTACCGGATTTGATTTTAGGGTGCCCCAGGAAGCTCGATCCGTACCAGCCACAAAAACTGCAGGGCAACACCAATGGGCTAATGTAGGGGCCTTAATAATTAGAACCGGGTTTGGGGTATGGTAGACTATAATCATCATAAGGTGGGAAGTGAATGGTATCCGTTTGCTTTTGCAGGGGCGGAGAGGGGGAGTTTGGTGTATGAACTGTTGTGGAATGGTTATGCAGTTGGCAGAAGAGGATACTCTTACCAATGATACAAGCCTATATTCGGAGAGTGATGCTTCTCAAAGCGCTCGTAGTCGGTGGTGACCTGCTGGATTAATTCCCAGCTGCAACCGCACATACATCCAACCCAAATCCCAAACCCTACACCGACCCGAAGAGCTGTCGCAACCCTATACGAAGCGAAGAGGAAGCTTCACTCTCTTAACATTGGGACCGGGAACTCGACAGGGACACTAGTTTCTTGCGAGTTTGGTCTGGGGGTATATTGTATGGCTATATGGTCGTATTCGGACCATATATCCGAGTATTGTTTCGCACCTCTATATATGGTCACCGGAATTGTTGCATGCAGGGAGTATCAGGGGATGCTCTAGCCAAGTATTCGACCCCTACAGTACCGATAAGTATATTAATAAGCCCTAGTAAAGAAAAATTAACTCCAGAACGTTTAAACCCTAAACCCTGAACCCTAGTTTATAAGGGGATATGGTTAAAATGAATCCCGACCCCTCTACCACCGCTTCGAAGCGCCTCGCCACGGGACGTCAGCATCCCCCGAAGCTCCGCGAGAGCCTGGCTGTGGCATATCTTTTCAACTGTTCTCGATGCCACCAAGTCCCTGACCCTGTGCACCGAAATAACTTGCTTAGGGTTCAGGGTTCAGGGTTTAGGGTTTTGGGCTTTGGGTTAGCGTTTAGGGTTTAGGGACACAAGGCCCTAAAGCCTGAACATTACGATCCTGAGCCGCAACCTCTTCCCGCGCTGCGCGGCTGCGCAGCGCCCCAAGCCGTGCCATCGCCGCAGACTGGAGCGATGTGTCCATGTCCTCTCTTCTCGGGTTTAGGGCTCGGGGGGGTTTGGGGTTTAGGGTTTAGGGTTTAGTATAGGGTTTAGGGTTTAAGGTTTAGGGTTTAGGGGTTAGGGCTCCGGGCAGTTGTTTGAGAGCTTAACTGGACCCTCACAGATGGCCTAAGTATGATCTTCTTTTCATAGGGACCCAGGCTCGAAGTAAGTTGTCCAGAACAAAGGGAAGACAATCCGGGATCTAGGTCTGTTGGGGTTCAGGGGGCAATCCAAGGTTTTCCTGCAAGGAAGTGTTGTAGGAACTATAGGGGGACGGGACTACTAGAAATGCTCCGAGCTCCCTTCATCGTCAACCTCAGTCTCCTGGACATAAATCCCAAGCCCCGAAGCGTTTGACACTAAACCTGAACTTCGAACTATATGGGGGGTTTCCGAAAATAGGGGACCCTAATATAGCATCCTCAATAGTAGGATCCTTATTATAAGAACCCCAAAATAAGGTGCCCCCTATTTTCGGAAACTCCCATATTATAACCCCAAGCCCCAAACCATCCTAAACCCATAACACCCCACACCCTGTCCTGGTAGATGGTGGCAAGATGATGATCGGAGAGCCCTACAAATGTGCAGAGACTTGGGCGGTTTCTGGGGTGAGGGGGAAGGAGTGGGATTATAAGGCTCGACTTTGGATTTAGGCTTTAGGGTTTAGGGCTTGATCTTGGGTGAACGGTACATCTGGCAGCTGTTTGTCTTCTTAGCTTCCCTGAAAAATCAAGGCTACCGTGAAAAGGAAGCTTGCGATATTTTAGGGGTCTAAATCATTACCAATACTATTGTGCAGCTTCCTTCAAACAACTATAGCATAATAAACCCCAAAACCCTATTCTAATTATTCTAGCTAAGGCACCTATATTAGACTGCGATGTACTGCTGCATTGTTGAAGTATACCTTTGAAGGAACCAAGAAATATAGCACCAGCGGAATTGCTCAAAGAGCCCAGCCCAATAACGTTTCCAAGCATCTGCTAAAGAACATCGGTGCAGTGTGCCGATGATGGTGTGCTTCTCTCGATTCAGCTGGTCCCAGAGCATTAGGTTCGCCCGCAGGACGAAGTTGCCGAAGGTCTCCGGCCATGTACCTGGTTTCCAGCAGACACTGTTCGTCCAGCTCTTTTTCTTGCCGCCCTGCCGCCACCCGTTGCCCGACAGAAACCTTCTGCCGAAGGTGACGGCGTTGTCGGGAATCTCGTCCAGCTTGGTTGTCCATATGAACCCAGAAAACTTCTCCATCTCTTCCTAAACATTAGTTGCTACCTGCCAACTCGTGTCAGGGTCAGTGCCGACATGGTTACTTTGGCTAGGTCATTGTGGTCGCCTAGCAACGCTTAGTCTGTCTTGATTGAATCTGGAGAGGTCTCCAACTCCTCAAGCGTAGACCTCGGCTTATTTAAGGAAACTACAGGTGGGAGTTTAGGGTACATAGGGCTCCTATAAGGCTTCCAAAAGGTATATAGACCTTCTATAAGGCTCCTATAACGGTAACTACCCACCTGAAAATGTCCTAGACTGCTGGGCGTAGCCAAGTTCCGCCACCTGACCAGTCGTAGTGTACGTGGGTCAATTTGCCAGCACGTGGAACCTTAGGACAAAAGCGTCAACGTACTGCTGGTGCTACTACATGTGGGGCCTCGCCACACCCGGAATCATGCAACCCTAAACCCTAAACCTTCAACCCTGGGCCCTAAACCCTAACCCTGCCTAACCCTCAGGACTTGTGGAGTTTTGTGGTAGAAGCTCGCCACAACCCTGAACCCTAAACCCCGACGATAAAATCCAATAGAATGCCAGCCCAAACCCTAAACCCCCAATCCCACAGCCCTGAACCCCGAATAGTTCAATTTCTTGTAAGATCGACATGACCTTATGAAGTCCCACAAAGAAGGTCCTCAAAGATTATATATATATATGTATATATATATATTGTTTAGGGTTTAGGGGTTTAGGGCTTTGGCTTAGGGTTTAGGGTTTAGGGTCAAGTCCATAAGCAAACTCATTTAAAAGATCCTTGTAGAACTAAAATGTTGTGAAGTACCCTTGCAAAAATCTAAAATTACCTTTACAAGAACCCTTGCGCAACCCTTTAAACACCAGAACCCAAAGCCAAACCCAAAGCCCTTACCCCTAAAATCCTGGGGCCCAAACCCTGAACCCCTAAATCCTCAACGCCCTAACTGGGTTGTAGTTTTGGGGCCCTGCACAGTATTTATGAATAGGCACCTCTATAGAAACCATAAAGAAAATGTTAAAGTTTCCCAAAGTGCCACCTCGCTAAGAACCCTAAACCGAAAGCCCTAAGTTTTTAAGGGATTCATAGAATCCAGGCAGGGGTGCCTAAAGCTCCCAGCCTTTCCTCCGCCACACGGAAAGCCTGCATTAGTCTTGGGCTGTTTTGATTTAAGACTTAAGGCTTTAGGAGCTTTGGTGCAAAGAGGGTTTTGGGTTTCGGTTTTGGGGTTTTCGGCTCTGGGGTTAAGCTCTTGTCTGCACAGGGGAGCGGCCTAGACCCTAGATAAAGCCATCTCAATCGCAGTGAAACCTCTCAAACTCCCCCGCAACGGTTTAGGGTTTAAGGTTTAAGGTTTCCCTTGTCTTTCATACTTTGTGGGTGTCACGAGTTTGAGAGGCCCCTGCAAATGGTTTGCAAGGGCTGTGACACAACAGAAACTGCATTTGCAGTGCTACAGTCTGCTACAGCAGATGCTTCATCTGAATTTTTGTGGCTCGTGAACTAAACCCTGAAACCCTAAACCCTAAACTCCTGGATCCTGAACCGCAATACGGTTGCGCGCTCTTGGCTATCATTGCGCTTAGACACCGATACCGACGTGAAGTTGTGGCTGTTTTTCGGCACGCTTAAGTAGGTTCTTAGTTGGAACCAAGAGGGTCCATATATACTACAACTATGGAACTAGGTCCCCTAAACCACTGTAAGGATGGTCTTTTGGGGCCCAATTCCGTATTGGTAGTTATATGGACCCTCTGCGGAAGATGGCAAAGTTGGACGATTTGCAAAGTTGCAAGATTCGTCGTCCATGTGTTTCGGATGCTTGAAATTGGATGCGCATCTTCCAGCATTCCGGCTTTCACCATAAGGTTCTAGGGTTTTGGATGTTGAGCTGCTAGGGTTGTAGGGTGTGGTTTAGAGCTTTCCGGAGTTATGACGTTTTGTAAGGGTCTAGGGGTCGAGTTAAGGGCTATCAGGGGTCCTTATGATAAGGATCCTCTTCTGTGGGTCTACATCGAGCACCCTAGGCCCTCAGCCCCAAAGACTCTATCGTCTGTAGGGGTTAGACATTCGGGGTTATTTGGTTATCTTGGCTTGTACTGCAGGGTCTCAACTGTTTCGCCGAGAAAGCAATCACAATGGAGTCTAGCTATGAACTTGGCAGCCCTAAACCCCTAAACCCCTAAACCGTAAACCCCTAAACCCTAAACCCGGCTCCAAGCTTAAGCCGCTTGGGATCAACCTGGTGGCCATTTGGGGCGAGACTTCGAGGTCTGGTCTTCCTCAACCTTACGCCCGGAATCCTTTACCCTACTGCCTTGCTCTTGCTGAGGGACTTTAATTTAAGCTACCATAGTAAGGAAACGCATATTGTTTGCTATCGTTCTGCTATCTTAACTTAAATTCCTATTAACAAGAACCCAAAATCCTGCACCCCCCAACCCTGAAGCCCCAAACCCTGCGAAACTATCGGAAGCAACGGCAAGGCCTTAAGATTCACTGTAAGGGTCCGAAGGACCCAAGAATCGGCTGCGAAGCCTCCAGGGACGCTTCAAAGGCATCCGGGTCCATCGCCTGTGGAGAGGAGGCCGATGGGTGTAGGGTTTAGGGTTTAGGCTTAGAGGTTTAGGGTTTAGGGGTTTAGGGTTTAGGGGTTTAGGGGTTTAGGGTTTAGGGGCTTAGGGTTTAGGCCTCAATGTTCCTGGTGAGGAGAACATGCGTAGTACTGTCGGGTGTGGATCATCGTTATCGCCATCTTTACCCTGGTATTTCCTGCAATCACCATCATCATCATCATGCCGCCTTCGCAGTGGGTCTGGCATACAATCCAGCATCCAAAGAGGGATGGACGATCGGATGTCCATGCAACTTTATAGTACGAGCCAAGACAGCCGACACACATACTTGAGTCACACCTACTGCATTGCAGCCACTAAACACCAAACCCCAAGACCAATAGCCCAAATCCCAAAATGCGAAAATCTTACCTCTATACACCAGGTCCTTCGCCCCAAACACCAGACAGAGCCCTCAAGAAAACACAAGCTCCAGGCCTAATCATAAGGCTTAAAGGAGCCGTAAAGCCTCGAATAGTATCACTCACTCATACTATGTTCTTGGGCCTTGGACTATGAATCCTAAGAACCTGAGGACAACAGACCTTTAACCGTAAACCCACACACCATAAACCCTAACTAAACCACTAACGCCATTAAATCTTAAACTCGGATCGAAAACCCTAACTAAACCACAAACCCTAAACACGATGAAACTCCCGACCTTCTGACGGCCCCACGGTACCTCCTCCTCTGGCTTCTGGAGGCCCTCGGTGAGGTCGCTCCGCGCCTGACTTGGATGCTCTCTTCTGCCGTTGTTGGGCGATGGAAGGTATAGCTTCTAGGCTCCCAGATTCTTATAGAGTTGTAGGTTTTGAGGGTCTAGGGATTTAGGGTGTAGGGCTTGGGGTCTAGGCTTCGAGGGTTGAGGGTTTCGTCTTTTGGGGCAAGGCTTCGAGTTTCGAGTAGTTTCATCTTGTGGGGTTTTGTGCTGTTGGGGCCGAGATGTGTTTCGTTACTCGGATAGTGCTCTATACAGTCTGGGCTTAGTCTCAAGAAGGAACCCCCGACATCGGCGCGGATTCTCTAAGGGAAGTAGAAGTGTTGGTCAAAAAGTACCCTAGAGGGTCCTAAGTTCCACAGAAGTACAAGTACTTGGGTGTGGGATAGTAACATAGGCGCCTTGAACAAATGGAATGGGGTTGCTTTGGATTTCAGGTTTAGGGGAAAGGGATCAAATCCCTTGCATCATCAGAATAAGGGTTTGGGGTACCATACCGAGGAATGCTGTGGGATACTATGTGCACTTGTTCCGGCCCCCACAGAAAACAAAAAATCGGAAAGGAAAGGGGGCCTTAACTCACTATTTCGGACAGGATGAATTCAAGGGCTCTGCAACCGGGGTTCAAGGTGCCTGTTTTATTATTTATAGGGCCTGAGCACTTCTGGGAGAGTTCATGTTATGCTTGAAACAGGGCCCTGTCTTTCTAATACCCTAAACCCTAAACTGTAAGAAACAGTCTTGGTCATGATTCCGACCGCTAAAACATACCCTGAAGCCTATAAGACTACGAGTACCACATGCAGACAGACCCAACTTTGAAGCCAAGCCCTTTCCCTGCGAACCTGAACCACGCAAACCCTCAACTCTAAACCGCAAATATGTAACCTACCTTTCAAGGATTTTTAAAGGGGAGTCATATTCAGGAACCCTAGAAAGGAAGGTGTTATAGGGTCGGGGGAGGCTCGAGATCCCGAAACCGGCATCTCCAACAATTCCATGCCTGCACAGCGCACGACAACTTTTTGGTCCGAAGTCGACAAGCCCATCGAGTGCGATGGTTTAGGGTTTAGGGTTTAGGGGTGTAGGGTTCAGGGTTTCTTAGGATTTAGGGTTTAGGGGTTTTGGGTTTAGGGGTTTTGGGTTTAGGGGCTTTAGGGGTCTAGGGGTCTAGGGTTTGATCCAATCTGCACATTCTTGAAGCTCCAGCCTACCCCCAAGATTTGGTTAGAACCCCACATAAGCCGCGCACAGGCATACATAGCAAACCGCCTGAAGTTCTAAAGGCCTTAAACCCTATAGCGAGGGAAGGGAGATTCCGAACACCTACATGCCTGCCTCAGAGCGGCTGTCGATGCAGTGTTACTTGAGGCGGCAGGGCACGCCATCGAAGTTGGTCCAGGGCTTTGTCTTTCAGATGCCTCCGTTTTGCAAGGCCGGGAACGGTCTTGATCCTGTGCCCAGCACCTCAATGGATGCCAGACGCGAGGACCACAAAGACAGTTTAAGCGAGTACTTTGCCATGACGTGGAAGCTGCAGACGCGGCCACTGCCCCCAAGCCCTCCGCCCATCACCTGCTTCGGGGGCTTGAACAGTATACTACTATACTATACTACCTTATACTATACAATACTATATCATACAGTATGAGATGATGGTATACTATATTATATTTTGGTATATGATACTATAACCCTAAACCCTAATGTTGTTAGAGGTCTGTCAGCACGGGCCTGTTCAGAACCAAGGCAAAACAAAAACTTTCGAGGCGTCCAAGCCTCCGGGCCTTTACTTGTTTAAGGTTCTGTGCTACTTGAAACTTAGGGTTTAGGGTTTTAGGGTTTCAGGGTTTATAGGGTTTAAAAAAAGGAGGAGATGGTAGCTCGGCGTGGGCTTTCCAAAGAGGTTCCGGGATGAGGAGTCTCGCGACTTGGCCCGACCTGTGACGAGGGCTCCACCAGGTCGCGTTCGGCTGCGGCTGCCGGAAACGCCGGAGACCACAAAGTGCCGAAGGAATGCCAATTCCTGGTGATGTTAAGGCTTATTTTCACTGCAGCCTCCAGGCCTGGACTAGTGTTTATATGGCCCAGAAACAATTTTAGTACGACGAATGAACAACAATCATAAGTTATAGTCGTAACTGAAATATTCGTAAATATTCGTAAACTAGCATAATGAAAAAATCATACAGCCGGACTAGTTCGGATTAAGGTTCATAGGGCCAAACAAACCGACAAGGAGCCTTAGATCCGTAGGGCCGAACCCTCTCTGACCCGGCCCACCGCGACTGGGCCTGTGCCACCTGCCCAGGGAAGTAGGAGGCTCAGAGGGTTTGGGGGGCTTTTAGGGCGTAGAGTTTAGGGTTTAGCGCTTTAGGCTTTAGAGTTTAGGGTTTAGAGTATAGGGTTTAAAGGTTTAGAGTTTAGCGGTTTGGGCTTTAGAGTTTAGGGTTTAGAGTTTAGGGGTTAGGGCTTAAAGGTTTAGGGTGCTACAGTTTAGGGAACCTCTTTTGGCTTTCGAAGGTCTGCCATGGTGCTCTGGAAGGTGTGTGTGTGTGTTTTTGCCTTTTTTTGCGGTTCTCTGCCAGGAGTTCGGGCTTTTTAGGGTTTATCTGGTTCAGGGCTGAGGGCTTAGAGCTCAGGGTGTAGGGTTTAAGCTGGATAGCGTTTTTGTCAGGTGTTACAGGTTCTCCCGCATTTTGGAATGTGTGTTTGCTGACTTCTAGGAATTTACATAGACGCAGAGGGTTCTGTAGAGGTTGTTACGGCATGGTGTAAGCTTTCGAATGTTTTTTTGGTGGGAGGATGTATGGGTTTGAGATGGCTTTAGAAGGAGGCTGTATTTGCCGAATACTGTTTAGGGCTGAGGGTGAAGGCCGACAGGCGGATACAGGGCTTTTAGGGTTTGGGAGTTTAGTGTTTAGGGTTCAGGGTGTAGGGTTTTAGGGGTTTAAAGTTTTAGGATTTAGGATTTAGGGTGGGATGACCACGCAATGCAAGCGATTCCAACAAGCATTAGACGGGTAGCTTACGCTTGACTGCCCTCCTACCTCCCTCTGACCTGAAGCATCGACAACAACAGAAGTCTCCTCCAACTCAAGGTCAGGCATGATAATTATCAAGGGACTAAAGGGGAGACCCTTAAAGGGACACTTGGGTTTCTATTGGGGCTTTATGAGACTATATAGGGGGTATATAAGGGTTATACAGGGTATTAGGATTAGGGGTCCCTTCCAGGGGTCCCTCCTATTGTCCCTTAATAATTAATAAACATTAATTGCCAAGCAGCTTTCTACACACACTCTCCTGAGCGCGCGAATCAACCGTCCAATGGCTAGTCCAAGCCATGAGGATAGAGACAGACGTTAACGAGAGATCCGACTACAAGCCCTAAGCCCGCCTAAGCCCTAAACCTACAAGCCATAAACCCT
>CAJNJA010020276.1:17249-34052 GCA_905231915.1 Symbiodinium necroappetens | reverse complement strand
GGGGGGGGGGGGTAAGTGCACTAGAAACCTGAAGCCTTGCTACAAGAGTCATCCTTTCTCATCGTAGGGCTGTGTGCGAGGGGACTTAGGGGCTGTGGGTTTAGTGTTGCACTTTCCTGTTCTATGCTCTACTAGGTTTAGGGTTTCGGGCCAGGGATTGGGGATGAGGGTTTAGGGTACATTATACATGATCCTCCTACACTATACTCTTCTGGTCATACTCTAGGTGGGCCTGGAATACACTGCTGGCGGCTGTAGAGTGGAAGCCCTTCCGCGACGGGCAGCGTCAACCACTAAGACCTGTAAACGCTCCCACCAAACCGGTATCGGAACCCTACAACCCTTAAAAGGGACCCCTTTTTGAACCATAGGAACCCTCTTAGAACCCTTAAAAGGGACCCCTATTTGTGAACTTTGGAACCCTCTTAGACCCCTTAAAGGGACCCCGTTTTTGAACTTTGGAACCCCCTTAGACCCCTTAAAGGGACTCATTCTTGAACTGTAGGAGCCCTCTTAGAACCCTTTAAAGGGATCCCGTTTTTGACTTGCAGGAGCCCTCTTAGAACCCTTGAAGGCACCCCATTTCTGAACTATAGGAACCGTCTTAGAACCCTTTATGTGATCGCATTTTTGAGCTCTAGGAACCCTCTTAGAACCCTTAAAGGGACCCCATGTTGAAAGGGACTATGAACTACAGCAACCCTCTCAGAACCCTTAACAGGAACCCTGTATGGAGAACATAGGAACCCTTTTAGAACCCTTAAAAGGAACGCCTGTATTTTGAACCCAAGATCCCCCATTTTTGAACCGCAACCCTCTTAGAACCCTTAAAGGGTCCCCAGGAACCCTCTTAGGATCCGAAAGAGGGACCCCATCTTGAACCTCGAAACACCTACGCCGAGGTCGGGTCCTCGGGGCTGTTGGGGTCAGACTGGGCCTTGACCTCTCGCACCCGGGAGGCAAAAAGAGTCAACCTTCAGAGTTCCTGCAAGGGTTCCTTTAACATGTTTAGGTTACAGTTTAAGGGTTCCTTTAAGGGATCTATAGGGGTTCGGTTCTAGAAGACTTCTGTAAGGGTTCTAGAAGGGTTCGATAAGGGTTCTGCTAAGGTTCTAGGCGTCACAAGGGTCCCACTAAGGGTTTCAGAATCAGAAGGGTGCTGTAGATGCTTATTCTTTAAATCTTGCATAAGGTTCAAAAGGGCTGAATGCGGCTTCTATGCGAAATCTACGTGGGCCTTTGCAAAGGGGATGTTTCGGGGGTGTGACAGCTAGTGCTTAGGTCTGGGAGTTGAAGATTTAGGCTTACAAATGGGTACTCGGGTTTAGGGTTTAGGGGTTTAGGGTTTTTTTTATCCGGACCTTTTTCCCGCAGGGAACGTCGTAACGACTAGGTCGACTCCTTTGGTTTAGGGGTTTAGGGTTTAGGGTTTTTGGGTTCTATGAGGGTTGTGCTGTCGAGCGCAGCGAGCTCCCAAGAGTTTTGAAAACATACATTGCACGAGTAGTTGTTGTACAAATGTGTTTGGAACGGTGCTTCAAGGATTGAGGGTTCAGGGCTTGGGACTTTGGTTCAACATTTAGGGTTCAGGGTTCAAGCTCCGAAGATGTAACAAAAACATATCCCTTTCGACACCCAAAAGAGGCCCACACCTCAAAAAATAAAAAGACCTGTACTTCCTAGAACCTTGCAGCAGGGCGAAACCCGTGTCTGCACCTCACAACCTAAACTAAACCTAATCATCTAAACCCTGAATTCCTCCAATTGCTGAATCGAAAGGGGTCCCATTAGGCTTAACGGTTTAAGGGCTTTAGCCTCCCTGAACCCGAAAGCCCCTACACGCTAAACCCCTTAACCCGACCCCTGAAACCCAAAACGCCTAACCCCCCCCTAAACCCTGAACCTCTACATTTAAATCCCTGGGCCTTAACATACCTTCGGAAACCCGCATAGAAGCTTTATTGGGGGTTTCCAAAAATAGGGGGCCCTAATATAGTACCTAAAATAGTAGGATCCTTCTTAGAAGGACCCCAAAATAAGGTACCCTAATTTTCGGAAAGTCCCTTATGGGGGAGCAACCCGGCCCCAAAACCCCTAAACCCCAAAGCTGGTTCCCTGTTGGGGCTATATTAAAAATGATCATCTTTAATCCTTATTGGGGTTTTATTATAACAAAAATGTAAAATTTTATCCAACAAGGACCCAGAAAGCCTCCTCCGCCAGCTCCCCGAGACGAAGGCTGCCGACAGGCTCAAAGCGAGAACGCCTGGGCCTGGCTCGGGTCGGCTTTCGGCTTTGGGGGGCTTCAGGGGTCGAGTTTAGGGCTGTTAGAGCTTAGGGTTTAGAGCTTTGGGGGTTTACGGGTCTAGGGTTTAGGGGTTTAGGGTTGTTAGAGCTTGGGGTTTAGAGTTCTAGGATTTGGGGTTTGCAGACCCTAAACCCTAATATTTAATAAGCATATCACGAAGATGGAGGGCGCTTCAGGGGTGTGGATTGCATCCCAGGGGGCCGCAGCCTCTACGGGAATGCGAGCCAAGTAAGGAAAACCGAGACTATGTTGAAACGCCTTTGAAAGGGGATCTTGGCTGGGAAGTTGATAGAACTTGATAGAACCCAAAGGCTTAAACCGTACTGTCCTAAACCGCGCGAAGTACCCGGAACTGCCGGCGTTGCCTCGTCGACAGGAGCTGCTGCAGCTGCTTCCTCACTGGTAGCTGCCTCCGTGGCTTGGGGAAGTTTTAGCTTTTAACCGGCTAGTTTTGGGGCTCAGAGCATTCGCTTCAGGCTCCAGCACACTTAGGGCTGAGGGCGATTGGTAATATGATGCGGACGATGAGGAAAAGAGCGCTCTTGGTGGCCAAGATGAGTATGAAGGTGCTCACAATGAGGCTCATGATGATGACGATGACGATGACCCTGACGGTAGTGGCGATGACCATGAAGACTACAGCTGATGTATTGAATGCGGGATCATGCTGGTAGGCATGACGGCCTCGTGGAAATGATGACGATGATGATGATGATGAGGATGATGATGAGGATGATGATGAAGATGATGAGGATCATGATGGCGATGAAGATGGTGAAGATCATGATGGCGATAATGATGATGATGGTGATGATGATTGTGAGGGTGATGATCTGTTGTAGTCGCCAAGGTGAGGGAGATGTTCATGATGAAGGGTTGGGATGCAGGGGATGATGACTTTCGGCATGTATTAGGGTAGAGTCCTTGTTGTTGCCGTTGTCGTTGTCGTTGTCGTTGTTGTTGTCGTTGTTGCTGCTGTTGTTGGTGTTGCTGTTGTTGTTGGCTGTTGGCTGTTGGCTGCTGCCTGTTGGCAGTTGGCAATTGGCAGTTGGCTACTGGCTGCTGGCTGTTGGTGTTGACTGTTGGCTGATGGTTGTTGTGTGTCGTTTGTAATTGTTGTTTGTTGTTGTTCGTTTGTTGTTTGTTGTTTGCTGGCGATTGTGTTTGTAGTTTTCGCTCGTGTTATTTCTATCTTTGTGTGGTGCTTTGTTGTTGTTGCTGTGGTGGTGACTGTTGTTGTTGTTGCTGTTGTTGTTGTTGCTGCTGCTGCTGCTGCTGGTTCTGGAGGTGTTCGCTTTGGGGTTGCTTTCAGTGATGCTCTGACTGGTATTTGTCGTGTTGCTGTTGATGCCGTTGTCGTGATTTCGTCGATAACCCCACTTATAACTACCCATGAACCTCCAAGCACTCTTGTCTTGGCATCTTTTCAGGAACGGCTCAGGCTGCGACGGCTGCACGTCGCAAGATGCCAGCGGGGCAGCTTCGTTCCTCAGGGTCAGCTGCAGATCTCATGAAGCAGTTTGTAAGCACCATTGAACAGCACATATATATATATGTATACACACACACAAAGCATATTTGCTTGCCAAGCTTCATGCAAACCAAGCGCGGGGGCTCGTACAAACCTCGGCATAACGGAACTGAACTGACATGCTGGCATCTTCGATACATATATATATATATATGTTTTGCATATATGTACACATATACATATATCAACCAGAAGAGCCCGTGACTCCTCTGCCCTTTCAAGGCCGTCGGTTCTAAACTAGAGCCCCCACATTGAGCCGCGGTTGTTTTCTAACTTCTACCATCCTTTCACAGGACAAGCCTAATACAGACCTGCTCTCGGAGGACACGGCGAGGAACCCTGCTGCCAAGGCACGCGTTATCCAATCCCTCAAAGTTTCCACGAAAGGCTTTCCACCTGGTGCCGGGCACGATGTGTTCGCTTCAAGTTCTTCACATTATTGCTAGCACGGCTGGTGTTCGTACGTTGCTGTCCTAGCTGTGCAATGCCAGCCAACCTCGATGCATTCGTTGCAAGCAAAGCTGGCTTAGAACCACGTTAAACGACCAGAAGGTCTCTGTTAAAGGGAACTTGGGAGGTTTGGTGCTCAAACTCTGAGACTGCCGCTGTCGGGTGGCTCTTGCGACCAGAACCGATACAGGCCTCGGAAGGTGAAGGAGGGGTGCAGCCCCCATGTCCTAACCGTCTAACCACTACACTACACGGTTTAGGGCTTAGGGGTTTAAGTTTAGGGGTTTGGGGTTTCGAGTTTGGGCCACTATACCCTAAACTGAACCCGAATCCCTCAAACGATCAAGCCTAGAGCCGCACCCTCCCTAAATCCTACATGCCCAGCCCTCAGACGCTCAGACAGGAGGATCTCGACTGAAGTGAATGCTCCGAGGTTTTAGGGGATCTGATCTGCAAGTTGTAGGGCATGGATTTTTATGGAATCAGGGTTAAGGGCTTACATAGGCCTCGGGGTTTAGAGTTCAGGATTTGGGGTTTACGGTTTTCAGGTTTCAGGGTTTTGAACAATATTTAAAGATGATAATAAACGGCAATTGTTAAATATAGTAGCTTCACATGTCATATTTTGTGATTCTACATTGGACAATAAAGTGTTTGAATTTGCTGTATGTAAATTAATATAATTACTATTTATAGAGTGTGCATCGGCGTCAGGGCCCGCTTTTCTCGAGTAAACAAGCCTTTGTCTATTGTTTTTTGTCTATTCTAACTGATTTTCTATGTCAATACGAACTTGTATGTACATGCGGAACGCTATGTGCAGTCTGTATAAATAATATTCCACTTTTTTGCTATGTTTAGAGGACATCTTTAGATTTGCGTATATACTTTAATAGTTTTACAATGTATATTTCAACCTGCATAGTAATTCTTCTACCTTTAGTAAGCTTTTGGTTTTAGAAGACACGCACCGTTGATGTTTCTGACCCAGGGCCAAGTAATTACTTACTCAATTACTTTATTACTTCATTAATTAATTGATTAATTAATTAGGGGCAACTCCTGGACCCCCGAACTCTCCGCCAAGCCCTTGAGATCAATGCCGTCGGACTTCGGGGCGCTGTAGAATCACCAGACCCCAGAGAATTTTGGGTGCAGGGTTTACGGCTATTGGGTTTAGGGCTTAGGGTCTATTGAGGTTTGAGCAGTCTTACTGGGGTCCTGTCAGGGAGTTGTCATGCATGCAAAAATCCTTCCAACCTTTGTGCTAGACTAGATCTCCCTGTCCTTGCAGCAGCATTAAAGATGGATGTCCTCAATGTTCCCTGGAATATTCAAGGCAATGTAGGGGCCTTAGTGATGAGAATAGGGTTTTGGGGCTCCTCGATAGTATAATATAATAAGGAACCCTAACCCTAACAGTAGTATTGGCAATTATTTAGGCTTCTATCTTAACCCTAAAGAACCAAAACCCTGACAGCCCGAAATCCTAAGCCCACAGCCATGGAACCCGAAAGCGCCGAAACCACTACAGAACACTGGGAGAGTGTTGACACTACTCCGACGGATCCCCTACCTGAACAACTACAACATGAACATACACCCCATAGCAATCTAAAGCTGATGACTGCTCAAAACCCTAAACCCTATCACCCTAAACCCTATCACCCTTTTGCCTAAACCCTAGACCCTATAACCCTATAACTCGACCCTTAAATGCCAAAGAACTCCAGGCAACCCGGAAGCGCTAAACTGCCACTTCTGAGTGTGGTGCCCACCGCCTGATCAAAGAGCTGACGCCTGCAGCTCGGAAGTTCTACTCCCAGACGGGAGCTCACGAGGATTGCTGGGTCGTTTAGGGCTTAGGGTTTTGGTTTTAAGTGTGGTGGACTCGTCCTGCTTGTACAGGCACACACTAAGTACTATTCTGTATCATTTTTACAATATTCCCATCCTCATAAACTTGAGTTCAGCTCCTTAGAAGAACTCACTTTTGGTCTCGACCTTGAGTACTTTTGTGGCTCGGGGGCTTCGCGTTCGACTGTCTAGTGCCCGGGCTTTTAGAGTTTAGGTTTTTGGGGCTCACTGCTGCTACTGCCGGTGCCGGTGCCAGTGCCAGTTCCTGCCACTACCACTTCTACTGATACTTCTACCTCTACTTCTAATCCTGCTCGCCACTCCTGCTCCTGCTTCAACCCCTGCTCCTGCTCCTGTTCCTATTCGAAGACCCCTCCAAACACCCATAAAGAATCAAAGAGAAAATACAACCTCAGGATTTTTTCACCGAAGCTATGAAAACCGGACCCCAATCCGACCCCCCCAACAGCCCTAAATGCACCCTCAGCTTCCAAAATGCCACTGAACCCCAACACCCCTGAGCCCCCAAAGCCCCTCCTAGAACCCTGCAGAACCCCTTTGAAAGCTCCAGAACCCGAAGTTCCGAATAAGCTCCTGAAACCCCTGCACTCGACCATGCACTCGAAATAAAACACTTAAGGGTCAAAACCCTGCAGCCCTCAACAAAACACCCTCTCAAGAAAGCACGCGGACAACCACACGACCAAACACACAAACACACACAAACAAACAAGCAAACAAACTAGCAAGCAAGCAAGCAAGCAAGCAAGCAAACAAACAAGCAAGCAAGCAAGCAAACAAACAAACACACACACACACACATACGACAACCCCCAACCAAAAACACTGTAGTTGTCTGAAAACCCCCGCAAAACGGCCCTAAAAACTAGAACCCCGAAATCCTGAACCCTACCAAAACCCTAAACCCTAAAGCCCTAAACCCTAAACCCTACCAAAACCCTAAACCCTAAAAACCCTAAACCCTAAACCCAATCTCTCGCCACCAAAAAAGATAGAATATCGGCCTCGGGTGGTTCGCCGGCAGCGCGAGGAAGCGCTCCCAGGCGTTGGTCCGGCAGAGGTCCTCCCCCGATCCCATCCGACTATTCTCAGGGTTTAGAGTTTAGGGGTTTGGGGGTTTAGGGTTTAGGGGTGGGGGTATAGGGTTTAGGACTTTAGGGGTTTAGGGGTTTAGNNCCGCAAAAGGATGCCCACTCGACCCCCAGGGTTTAGGTGGTTCTATGGTTTTAAATCTCTTTTTTAGAAAGTTTCTAAGGGTTTTACGGCTTAGGGTTTTTAGGGTTGAGGGTTTGTAGGGTTTAGGGTTTTTAGGATTTAGGGTTTAGGGTTTAGGGGTCTAGGGTTTGGAGTTTTGGGGTTTATGATCCGCTAAATGATTGTGACCGCATTTCTGGAGGGTTTTGCCGAGATCTTCAAGTGGCGTTTCAAACGGTTTGTAAGAAGGTTTTCAAGCGGTTTTCGATAGTTTTTGGGCGCTAGAGGATTGTCAACAACAATTCTTGGTTTTGTTTGCAGGGTTTCTATTGGCTTTTCCAGGGATATACTGTGCTGCTGTATTTTTTTGAAGAAAACTATTGGGTTTGCATACGTGTCTCATAAGGGTGAGACCATAGGGTTGTTGGTCCGAGGAGCCTGTATGATTCGAACAGGAATTGTGGGTTTATCATACCTATAGGACCCTCCTTATGTGTGCACACTTATTGTGTACGTATGTATGTGTATATATATATATATATCCATATATATATGTATATATATATCCATATATATATATATATTATTTATCTATATATGTATATATATATATTAAGTAGCCATGCCTAAGCGCTAGGAGTCCTTGCGCCGGCCCTTGTGCAGTCTCGCCCACGCAGGGGTTTTCACACACTCGCCCTAATGCCTACCCTACGCCCTACTCTTCCTACGAGAGGCGGGGAGTTTAGCACGGCATCCATATATACACATATACTCATGCACATAGGATTCCTACCGACAAGCGCAGTCCCTAATCTTTGATGTAAAAGGATCCAGATGTTCAGATTCGGCTTGGGGTTGGAGGTGCCGGGCTGGAGATCGGGAGGCTAAGGAAGAGGCTTGCACCCGTCGGCCTTGTCCATCACATACTCTATGCACCGTTTAGTTCACTGTGGTAATAACTCGGTTAGAGTGCATTTTCATGATGTTCTTCAGTATCTCTTTAGAAGGAGTGGACTTCTCTGCTGATAAACCTTAAGCCATAACCTTAACCATAACCCCCGCGGTTCAAGTATTTTGCGCCGATCTCACTTTAACGTGCCTACCACTTAGGATTTAGGGGTTGAGCCTTACGCCGTGGTTCTCAGGCACGCACTGCAAGTCCATAAGCCCTCAGCATCCCTCCGGGTTACCAGCTTCACCAGAATCAAACCATACATCCCGAAGGCTAACGTACAGTAGCATGAAGACTTAGTGATACTACTCCTCACGAACCCAGCTGGAGATACCCTGGCTTTGGTAGAGTACCCCAAAACACTGTTCGACACCGATTCAGAACTCTGCCCACCTCGAGCCCTAAAAACCCACACCCTATTTTAAGGCCTGGTGCAGGCTTCTGTCATTAGAACACGCACAAGGACATGCTTCCTTGATCAGGCAGCCTCGCTTCAACAGTGGACATAGTATGAGCCCTACTTTTGCGTCCTGCCTCCTGGCCCTACTATCCCGGCTCATGTGCACCGATAAATTCGCTTTCAGCTAGGCCCGCGGGACCTCAAGCAGGACACGTGTGGCTTTGTCCTGGTGACCAAAGATGGAGGGTTCATACGCAGTTTGAAGGCAAAAGGAGTCTGGTGTGAGGGGTTTGTGTAGGGCATGAGAGATTCATCGTGGAGGGTTGAGGACCGCTCCGGAGGGATCATGGCGGCATGACCTGAATTCAACACTAATTAAGATGTACGAATACACATCTTGGATTCCGAACGTTTAGATCACCCAGAATGGTTGCGTACAGTAGGTTTACGGTGGAAGTCGTGCGATACATCCGGCATGAAGACTTGAAATGGGCTTGCTGAAGCAACAGAGAGGGTTTCGGGGCGCACATGATACTCGAACAGTATAGGGCGAAGACACGACATTACATGAGGCTGTGGGCTTGCCAGGGCTAAGGATGCGGCAAGACTCACGTGGCTGGTTCGTCACGCTCCCATATGACACCCTGACTGAGAATGTGCAGTTTAGGATTTTGAGGACGGGTTTAGGTTTAGGTTGTGTGGTTGGCTTTAAGCATTAGAACAACTTATTTGCGAGTGTTTGAAGTTGTTTGTGACCTGGGTCCAGGAGCCTAGCATGTCAGACATGCCTCAGGATGTGGAAGTCCTGAACCATGGAGCCCCTGAACCTCGGTCTAACCAGCAAGTTGTGCAAGTTATGTCGCTGGTGGTGTGGACTGGAAAGTCCATGCGACAGCTGTGCTGCTGCTTCGGAGTTAACACTCTTTAGGCGGCGGCAGACCCATTCCCTGAATCTGCGAAAACCTGCAAGTAAGCTCCAAAAACATTCTAACCCAGAAACGGCCAGCAACGAACCCTGCTCCGAAAATCCACAGAGTTTTCTAAATTTGACCCCGTTCCTGACATGAAGAACCTCCTGCAGACCGAACCATGCCGTTCGTAGACGGAACCATGTGGACATCCAACCCACAAGCACAAACCCTCATCGCCCAAACCCTAAACCCTAAACCCCTAAACTCTTAGCCCGAGACCCCCGAGCACGAACAAAAAACACACACACCCCAGAACAAGTTTTCGCCTTCGGAGGTCCTTAGCTCTAGAATCTCTAAACCCTCAACCTTAGTCCCTAAACCCTATACCCTAAACCCTAAACCTTATACTCTAAACCCTAAACCCAAGGCCCTAAACCCGGAAGTCTGGGCGCTGCTAAGCCCTAAACCGCATGCCCCGTCCTCGGGTGCCTGGCTGGGAGACCTCGGTGACACATGGGCAGTTCTCTACATTAGGGGCCCCTTTTAGGGTCCCTTTTTATAAGGGTGCCGTACTGTTTTGGGGACCTAAAAAGGCGCCCTAATTTACAGAACTACCCTCATGCTCCAGCGTAGGCTTGTGGTTTAGGGCTTACAAGGTTTAGGGTAGCATGGTACGATGCCTTGACTGCGAACATGGCCCGGAACCGCATAACACGCAACACCGATAACACCCTGCATCCGTCTTGCAGAAGCCAAAGCCCAAACCGAAACCCACACATACGGTTTAGGGTTTAGGGTTTCAATGTGATGATCACAATCCGGGGGCCTTTCATCAACCTCGACCTCGGCCTGCCCCCACATAATCCATGGTTGCAACTTGTTGCAACGTGGAGCGGACTTGAAACCTCTCCCTAAGCCCAAGGCTGCATGGACCTCTAGAGTACATACTCAGGCCTTTGAAGGGATCTCCTACCTATATAGGTACTTTAAGGCCCCACACCCTAATCTAGCCATTTGGGTAGTTAAAGTAGGGTCCCTTTTGGGGTCCTTTTTATAAGGGTGCCGTACTACATTGGGGGTTGAGTATATACTGTATAGTAGGTACATGGAGCCTTGGGGCCTTGGGGTCTATAGGGCTTTGGGTAAGCCGAAGCCCTGAACTCAAAAAAGGCCGAGCGACAGCCTCTCAGAAACTGCCTCGCTGCGGTGCAGGAGCAGAATCATGGCCTGGTTTAGGGTTTAGGGTTTACAGGGTTTAGAGTTTACAGGGTTTAGGGTTTACGGGGTACAGGCTTTAGGGCTGTTGGGTTGAACCAATAGGGGTGGAACTTTAGGGCTGGCAGGCATTTTGCTAAGCAGTGCTCCGGCTTGTCAGGGAGATTGGGAGGGTCTGGGGGAAGAGTCTGGCCGGGGGTTCAGCTTGGGGTTTAGGGGTTTAGGGGTTTAGGGATTTAGGGGTTTAGGGATTTAGGGGTTTAGGGTTTAGGGGTTTAGGGTTTAGGACTGGAGGAACATCGCATCCTGCATGCACGTTTGTGGTGACGGTCTCTCTTGGATACAATGTTTATACAATGTGCCGATGCGCCTGGCGGTGCATCCCAACCCAAAATGCCTACAACCTAAACCTTCCTACAGCTGTGAGATGCTGTGAGCCCAAAAAGCTTCAGAAGCCTTATGGGGACCCCAATAGAAACTAGAGGACCCTTGTGGAACCAGTCTGAACCCGTTCAAAGGAGTTTAGTATCATTAGAGAGCCCAGCAAACACCGCAGCATGTTTTTAAGTTACTTTTAAAACGTACATGTAGAAAATTATTAACAGCATGCTTTGGCCTCAAGGAAGAGCGAAGACACCTGCCGGCAGCGGGTGCTACTCGAAAGTCGGATTCTGGTTTCGGGGTTTGGGTTTGGGGTTTTGGGTTCATAGTGTTGACTCTTGATTTTGGGTGTCGGGTTTTAGGTTTGTGCCGGGGATTGGGGTTTCGAGCGAGTCGGCTGCTGTTCGAGCTTTTGAACGCTGAACCGCTGAACCCAAGCCCAAACCCCTAAAGCCTTGAACCTAAAGCGCACCTCCTAATTACTCCCGGAACCACGCTAAAACCCGAAGCCACTAATCACTAAACTCTTGCCAAAGCTTGTACATACCTGAAACCTTATAGGCGCAAGCCGAAGGATCGTGATAGAACCCTTTGTAGCCCCTTTCCAGAATCATCAGGATGTTAAAATCTGCCTATATAGTCTCCATTGTAGTTCTTGTTTGGGGTTTAAACAATAGTCTGTTTAGGGTCTTCTAAGGTACACGGAGACTGCAGGTACACCCCAGCCCTGACGCTCGAACTTGCACCCGCCTTCTGTCTGAAGCTTCGCTCTTGATCCTCATTCCAAACCTGGTTTAGGACTGTGGCCTAATGGATTCAATGGGGTTCTGCAAGGGATCTGATCATGTTTCGAGGTTTGGATTTAGGGTTATGGTTTAGGATTTATGCAGAGTCAGGGCTCGTAAGTGTTATAGGACTGCAGCTGAAAAGGTTTGATACATTTCGGTCTAGAATGCAGCGCCGGGGTTAGCACGGTTTAGGTGTGTCTGGCTTCGGGCTGTGGGGGTGCGTCGGTCGGGCGTTGGGTTGCAAGTCAAAGGGTTGTTGACCCTACACTACACCCCATCCGGGTCCCCGGGTGTCTGGGCTTTATTCTCTTAAGCGTCGTGTTCATTTTCTAAGGTTTGAGGGTGTAAGGTTTGAAGCCCAGGTTCAGCTTCGAAGACAGGTCAAGACTCGTTGATTGAAGGCTGCGGGCAAGCAACGATCAACATATTGAGAGAAAGGGACAAAGAGTGAGATAGAGAGGGAGGAATCTCTCTCTCTCTCTCTCTATCTCTGTCTCTCTCTCTCTCTCTCTCGCTCTATCTCTCTGTGTCTCTCCCTCTCTCTCTCTATATATATGTATATATATATACATATACACAGATACATGCATATATAAGCAACTTGTACAAGCGCTGGCGATAGACTAGACAGTTGCTTAGTCATGCACGTATGTGAGAACGAAGTGAAGTTGCACACAACAGTGCAAAACCCTAAAACCATATCCATCAATGTCAACACTTCAAGCCTGAGGACCTGACAACAAAAAAAACGCAGGGGGCACTTGCAAGGGGAAATCAGCAGCTCAGCTTCAGGCCCCAAACCCTGCCCCAGACACCAAAATCCGACCCTTGGGCCCTAAATCCAAACCCCATAAGCCCATCCCACCCTCAACCCCGGAAACCGAAACCCTAAACCCTAAACCCTAAACCCAAAACCCCAAACCCTCAACCGACACCCTGAACCCTCTTTTCCATCGTTTCCGGGGCCCGGGCGGGGCCCAGGGATCCGCTCAGCAGACCCGAGCTGTGCAAAGATAAGGCCCCATCACCTCAGACATTAGGGGTTTAGGGTTTAAGGGCTTTGGGTTCATAGGGCTTATAGGGTTTATAGGGTTTAGGTTTTAAGGGCTTTGGGTTTATAGGGCTTATAGGGTTTATAGGGTTTATAGGGTTTATAGGGTTTATAGGGCTTATGGGGTTTATGGGGTTTATAGGGTTTAGGGGTTCAGGGTTTAGGGCTTAAGGTTTTGCATTTAGGGAGGGGATATGCATCAACACACTTCAAGCCCCTTCTCGAACCCTTATAAAACCCCATAGCTCACACAGATACACCCGATATAACTTAGAAAAAAAAGACATCATACAACGCCCCCCAGTAATTCCACCCTTGCAAAACCACCTCTTGAAAACTCTGCAGGAGTGCCCAGGGGCTCTCTTCGCCACTTTCGCAGCTGGTGGAGGATAAACTCCTCCTGCGAAGACAAGGTCGCAGTTTGGGAGCCCTCAAACCTGCTAACATAGGGCCTTTCTGCAATTTTTATCGGTGCTTTTTGGTGTGTCTTCTACAGACAGAAATTTAAAGGAGGGCCATTCTGTAAACTTGGGGGTGGTGCCTAATACGCAATCGAAGGATCCTGCAACTTGGTGTCGTCAGAGGGCTTCAAACCAACGCTTCATCAGGCTTGAGAGCTTTAAGGTTTAGGGTTTAGGGCTTTAGGATTTTAGGGGTTTAGGGTTTAGGGATTTAGGGTTAAAGGGTCTAAGCTTTAGGGCTTCAGTTTAAAGCGAGGCATAGAACAAAACAAGACAGGTTTGTTTAATCGGCTTTTGGGGTTTTCAATGGGGGAACCTTTCGGTTGGGAGACGTGGGACTTCTGTGTTTAAGTTAGGAATTAGGGTTTAGGGTTTAGTTAGTAAGTCTTGTCAGGGCTTGTCAGGGCAAGGGCCTACACTCGCAAAGTCCCCGGCTACTATAGGGGCCTTTATAATCAGGATAGGGTCTTGGCACAGGTTATGTTATAACTGCAACAGTATTGCCAATGATATAGACCCTGGTATTACGGGCTTGAATCTTCGGTTGGCTTGTGATGTGTCGGGCCTGCGTGCCTGGTTGATGCTTCTTAGGGTTTAGGGCTTATGGTTTAAATCTGAATCCCAACTTTAGGGTTTAAATCCTGAATCCAAGCTTTAGGGGTAAAATCCTGAATCTTAACTTTAGGGTTTATAGTCCTCAATCCAAACTTTTAGGGGTTTAGGGCCTTTTGTTTAAGGGCTCAGGGTTTCGGGTTCAGAAGGGTTCCCCGTAGGTCGCCCGAAATCCCTGCACTCCGATCACTTTAAGGTGTAGGCCAGAGGCTTTGGGTTTGCCAAGCGGAACCCCGCGCCCAACAAATGGCCTGTGCCGTCCGCGAGAGGAGGATGGTGAATCCGGCGCCTGCAGCCATCTCACTAGGGCTGAGGGTTTAGGGCTTAAATTAAGGTTTTGGGGGCTCTGGTCTGGGATCTATTTCATGGTCTCTTCAAGAATGTGTATAGTAAACGGTTGGGGTTTTCTGTTTAGGGTTGGGGGTCTGGGGTTTACGGGTTCGGGGGTTTAAGGTTTAGAGTTGGACTCAGTGGCCTAAGTCGTGTGCAAGACGAGATCAGAAACAAACCTCCTCCGAGGTAGGTTATGAAAACTTTGGAACATGAAAAGCACAGAATAACAGTGCACAGACAAGAACAGCGTACAACACGTAGTCTAGAACGACGTTCGAAGCAACCATACATAAGCAAAGTTTAAGATAACTGTGCAACCACCCAGTGCTAACATCGCATGTCGAGTCCTGGGCATGTTCTTCATCATGTTCTGAACCTGTCCGGCGACTACTCAATCCGGAATATACTTCCCCTAAATTATTAAATTACTCAAAAGCAGGTCCCGTGCCGGTGCTTTCAACATCAGAGTACTGTATCACCTCGCTGGGTTGAGGCTTCAATCAATTCTCTTAGACAAGTACTACAGGCTACTACGGGGTATACTATACCATAATTATAAGAAGGAGCCCCCATAATAGTAGAGGTAATTATTAAGCACCCTATATTAAGGCCTGTGATCCACGGGGTGGCAAACCCTCGCAAGTGAGGATCGTGAGCGCGTCGAGATCCCTCCAAAACAGTTTGGCTCGAAGGAATGGAAGCAGTAGAGATGAAAGTTTATGGGGCTACGGTGTCACGACTTCCGATATAGGGCCCCTAAACCCTAAACCCTAAACCC
The DNA here is from genome assembly GCA_905231915.1 of Symbiodinium necroappetens. Classification (NCBI taxonomy): domain Eukaryota; class Dinophyceae; order Suessiales; family Symbiodiniaceae; genus Symbiodinium; species Symbiodinium necroappetens. The sequence goes on along the minus strand of CAJNJA010020276.1, from coordinate 18,809 downwards.
CAGCTTCGAAGTCGGAAACCCGATGTAAGCCCCTATATGCTGAATCCCCGACCCGGAAGCATTCATTCGCTCTTTGCACCCTGAACTGAAAAAGCGCTCCACCGCTGACCCTGAACTTTCAGCCCCAAGCCCTAAATAAAGCCGCCCGCACACCCAGACTGTACCAGTAGGGGTCCGGAAAGTTCGTCATAGCATTCCGACTATTCCCTGGCTTGTAGTTCACACAGCTATACTATAAATTACTATAATAAACCGATAAACCCCCCAAGCTCCATCCTAATTACGGTGTTAGCTTGGTTCGGCCTTGGAGTCACTTCCAGGGCGCCAGCTTTTGGCATTGGCAAAGCGGACGGTGTGAAACTTCTTCCAATAGTCCTGACACGTAGGGTTTAGGAGGAAGGGGGGGGACACGACAAAGCACGTCATCCAAATATAAAGTGCACATCAGGGATGGCTTTATTTCGAGAAAGTCCGGCATCTGCTGCCCTTCACTCTGGTAGGTAGCCCTGAAACCTAAAACCATAAAGCCTAGATTCCGGGTCAGCGACTCAACTTCTCTCCAGATCTCTTCAGGTTCGGACAGAGAAACCAGGAGTCCAGAGTTGCACCGACACATTACATACAGCAATCATGAGCTCCCACTTCCGACAGACTTCGTTCAAGGACCCCCAAGCAAATTCTGAACCCTGACCCCAGGCCCCATACCACAAAGCTTCAGCTAAACCCCAAACCCAAAGCCCTAACGAGCCCCAAGCCCTGAACTCCAAACCTTGAGCCCTCAATCCTAAGCCCTCCAACCCTACCTCTCCAACTTTCAGGATTTCTTCGAAACTCAAACCCGGAACGCCCAAACAGACCGTCCCCTCAGCCCCTTCCCAAACCCTATACGGCACTCATAAAATATAGGAAGCCTGTAGGGGAACCCTTCTGTCATAAGAACTCTAAACCCTAAATTCTAGAACCTTCTGTAAACCCTAAACCCCTAAACCCCTAAATTCTAGAACCTTCTGTAAACCCTAAACCCCTAAACCCCTGAATTCTAGAGCCTTCTGTAAACCCTAAACCCCTAAACCTCAACTCCTAAGCCCACTAAACCCCTAAACCTCAACTCCTAAACCCGAAACCCACTAAACCCGTAAAAACCGTCCTTGTTGGGATCTCTCTGCTCCCACTGGTGCGCCGTGCGCAAACGCGTCATGCAGTGCTCCACAGACTTCGGGATGGGTGGCATCTGGCGGTTTAGGGGGCCGAGTTGGGGGGTTTCGCGTTTAAGGGTTTCTTTTTGTTTAAGGGTTTAGGGTTTATAGGGGTTTAGGGCTCAGGGCTTAGGGGTTAGAGGTTTAGGGNNTTTAGGGTTTGGGGCTTGGGGTGTAAATTGCAGGGTGTAGGGGTTGGGAGGTTTGGTGTTTAGGATTCACAGCTTCGGGAGGGAGCATAGCGTGTAAACAGGTTACAATCTTTGCTTTGACAGGGTTCTGGAGTTTAGGGTCTGAGGGCTTTAGGGATTTTCAATCCAAGAAACAAGAGGCTAACAAAAACTGAACACGGTACAAGTACCCG
>CAJNJA010020276.1:0-17204 GCA_905231915.1 Symbiodinium necroappetens | reverse complement strand
AAAAAAAAAAAAAAAAAAAACGACACCCCTGTTCTGAAAGCACACACAAATAGGTTGCTCAAGTTTAACATGTCCGGAAAAGCCAGATGCTAGCAGCTTCAGACTTCACTCAGGGATTGACGTCTTTTGGCAGTTCGGAAATAACGGGTGTCGCGATGATTGACAGCCACTATCCCAATTTCGGCTGATCATGTGCTAGGCCCTAAGCGTACTGCTTAAAAGGCTGCAGCCCCGCCGATGACACCACACCTGGGGCTTCTCTGGGACGGTTCTCCCAGTGTCCAAATCGAAGAGTACGACCTCAAACGCTGTTTGGCGTTCGTCTCAAAGGATCCAACCTACGGAGTCTCCACTGAAACTCCTTGATTTGGCTTGTAAGATCCTAGTTATGAAAACTGCTAAACCAAGAAAGGAACTACAATGGAGACTATAGGTATGACTCGGTCATACAACGGCCCCGGTATAAACAACTCTGATACTCTGGTGCAAGGGTACAGGTTGATGTCCAGTCTCTCTCTCTCGCTTTCTCTCCCGCTCTCTGTCTCTCTCGTTCTTTGCATAAGGGTTGGTTTGAGAGGAGCGAGAGATGATGGGGTCCGGGCCTTGAGGTTTACTTGCGCTTCAGGGGCACAGCCGAAATCCAAAACCCTCATGGCCACTAGTACCACTCCACGCCAAACTCTGGGCTTTTGGCGGGCTTCTGAAAAGTTGAGTCCCGTTTGATCTGGGTCTTCCCTCAAATCGCCAAACTGTGCCGTGGGCTCGTGGGTCCAAGGAGGGATGCGGGTTCAAACTACCAAGCAACATGCCCTAACCCCTCACCCCTAGACCCCATGCTATTCGGTCCATGCGACATCTTCCGGAATCTCCATGGCGGAGAGCCCGCCGGGCACGCCCATCCTCATTGTTGCTTCTGAACAGATAGTTCTTTGTTGCCTCTTTTTGGCCTCGTTTTTCGAACTTTTTGGGCTTAAGCTTCGAGTCTTGGGTCGGTTTGGGGATTGCAGACTTTACGGTGCAGGGCCTTTGGCGGCCTTTTCTGCTGGTATGTTGTGGGAGCACCTTTACTAAATGCGGTCCGGTGTTCGGGCTTTGTGTCGGTTGGGGCTTCAGGGCGTGGCATGCAGTTGAGAGTTTAGGTTCGTTTGCTTCTCTCTGACATGACCTACGGTGCACAACGTGCCTGCTGTCTACGGTGACCCCGTGTGACAAGCACATCGCCTCAAGCACCCTGTGCCAAGGATCAGACTCTCTCGGTCTCGCTCTGATAGAAAAGTCCATCAGGCTGCTCAACCGACAACACCTCTCAAACCCAAACTCGACCCAAAACCCCAAAACCCCCCAAAGCCCTACACCCCAATCAAGGCCCCAAGCCCCTTGCCCTTAAAGAGCCTTCTCTAGGGGCTCCCTTAAAGGGTTCCAGCTGTCTTCGCCAGGCGGCAGGAAGGGCGCCGGGCTCTCTAACGTCCATCGGAGGCTTGCCGGCAGGATCGGAATGTAGGTATGCTCCTCAGCTGGGGCTCCATGAGGGTTGGGTGTAGGGTGTAGGGCGTAGGGCTTGGGGTTTAGGCTCTTCAAGGGCAGACTAGGCACTGGGGGTAAGTACTCTCTAAGAGTACTGTAGCTACAATGGATGCCATGAGGGTTCCATAAAAAGGTACGAGTGTCGGTCTGGGGGGAGTCTTCGGAACCCCGATACCTGGCACACCCAGCGCCGGTATTATCAACCGATCAGGGCCTCCTAGTAGCAAACCCATCAGAACAACCGAGACGATGCAAGGTCGGGCCGCACATGATGCCCTACCATTGTTATAGAGCCTTGAAGGCTCCATAGAAAACTACCTAAACCCTGAAAACATGTTCTGTAAATCGCAGAACCCGCAGACCCTATACAGATTTTGGAGTCCTGGAGCCCTAGAGGTCGTATTTCAAGTCGCTGCCGAGTCTACATGGACTTACGCCGGTTTCCTCCTTGTCGCAGCCATTCCATTTCGGAACCGGGAGCACAGCAAACAAATCCCAAAAAAAAAAAACAGCACACCCCTAGACTCAAATCCATACCCCGATGCATGTCCCATTACAAAACGGTATAATGCCCCAGAGCATTCTTGTGGAATCCGCATCCGAAAAAATCTGAATCAAACCCACCCCTGGCGGCTCCCAAAAGGAAGGAGCACGTTGGGACACTCTGGGTATCCTGAGAGTTCCTGCTAGGGAACTTACTTCAAGTTACCATGATAGCTTCAACTAAATACCTTAATCAACAAGAGAACAGTCTAAAGCCCTTAAGAATTCCAGGAGGACGCTCTGACCCTGCGGTCCGAAAGGCCCATTCAAAAGGGAAGATCAATGCACGAAGCACTTCGAGCACTGCTGCCAGCAAGGCGTGGCTGAGCTCCTTTGAGGTCAGCACGACCTGCGAAAAAAGTCGTGGTTTTGGGCTTGCACAGCTCTTTCTGCGGGCTTACAAGGTCAGCCCTGAAAACCGTGAATCCTCGGGCCGCAGAGACTAAGCAAGAGCACTCATATGATGAGTGCCAGGACTTCTGAAGCACTGAAGCCCTAAACCCTGAACCCTAGAACCTAAACCCTAAACCACCTAAACCCCAAAACCTAGGCCCTAAATGTCTCTGAACCCTAGACATGAACCCGATCCGATGGTTCTGCAGTACCCTAAACCCTAAACCCCTAAATCCTACTCTTGCGATTGCAACTCCTTGAAGCCCTGGAAGGCACCCCGAAAGCCGAAACCGTCAATCGGAGCGCAGAGTGGATTCGGCTGCTTTTCGCCGCTACTGTACCTTTTAGGGTTTAGGGCTTTAGATCTTAAGGTTTAGGGGTTTAGGGTTTAGGGTTATAAGTTTAGTTTTTTGTTAGGGTTTAGGGTTTGGGGTTTAGGGTTCAATTAAGGGGATTTACTCCTGCTCAAGACCTTCAGAACCCAAGTAGTCCTTCCACAGACAGCAGGACCCTCCTGGTGCCCTCAGATGAGGGTAACTGGCTGATCTTGGAAGTTACCTATCGTCTCCATTGTAGTTTTTTTGGTTTAGCCAATTTTATATTCAGGATCCTAAAAATAGTAACCCCAAAAAAGGAACTACAATGGAGACTAGAGGTAGTGATAGCGTCGATCCCTATAGACCCTGAACGCTAAACGTCTGTGGAGCCTTGCGCTCCAGAAGTACGAGGACGAAGAGTTGAGCCAGCCTAAGCACACTCGCAGTTTAGGGTTTAGGGGCAGTTTAGGTTCCCAGAGAGCCCAATACCCCTTAATTAAGGAATATACCCTAAATCATAATATTAAGGCCCCTATAATTTAAGGTATATTCCTTATTTAAGGGGTATTGGGCTCTCTGGGTTTTAGGGCTGATTTGAAGCCAAGGATGGACCTTCGAGGTGCGCATGGTGTCTTGGTGGGTGCAGTTCAAGCGGCTTTTGCTGGAACAGGCGCAAGAAGCTGGAGAACGTTGGTGATGGCCGCAGCACTCGCCCACACTTTGTTTCTGAAATCGCCGTTGGCTACTTCGTACTAGTTTTTCTCATAGCAGCGGTTGCATTCATCACGTCTCACGGACAAGACATGTAAGGAAGAACTGCCAAATGGGCAACAGGTTTGGACAATCCTACAACTTAGACCCGAGACCCCCGAGGCCACAATAAAAAAAAAGCGGGCAAGCTTCCAAGACCCCCTAAAAGACGGGCCAACCAGAGCAAGTGTAGGAGCGATAGTAGCAACGGAGGCCCGAATGATTTTGGGTTTTGCGGTAGAAAGCCTACACCTATAGTCTCCATTTAGGTTCCTTCACATAAAATTGATTAAACCCAAACAAAGGAACTACAATGGAGACTGTAGGCAACCCCTCCAAAATCTGATCAAGCAGATTGCTATAAGTCGGGCTCTAAGGCTCCCCCTGTGTTCTTGACGGCCTGCTCCTTTAAGTGACGGGGTATCGGAAGATCGCTGGTGTGGGGTGACGGGCCTATGGGGTTAGTGAAGGGTTTACCAAAAAAAAAGTTTAAGGTGAATCTATAGAAAGCCCTCAATTCAGACTGTCTCTGGAGGGATCCTTCTTAAAGACCCCCCAAGGACAAGAGTGGTTTTTAAAAAATAACTCCATCACGGGTCAGTTCGAAAAAAAGGATAACCGTAACCACTGGGCTCCGTAAGAGGATCCCTCAACGTCCTTTTCTGCCAGATTTTTATGAAAGCACACCACATGAATTTCTCAGTGGCTCAGGATAAACGTGATAGTTTGGGTGTCACATTCATCATGCGCTGTGGCTGACCCCTGAACAACTTCCAGCAGGCACCTCATCCATCGTTGAACCCTCACCGACCTAGGTTTCAAGCTCCCTAATATGCTTCCTTATGTACGTCAGTGACAAGGTTAGACAAAGGGGCGGAAGTTGACAAGAAGAGACGCACGCGCGCACGCGCGCACACACACACACACACCCACCCACCCACCCACCCACCCACCCACCCCTGGCGGGGGAAGGTGGTGCCCCCTTGTCAGATGTGGACGGGGTCCAACGCCTCGGAATGCCCTAATTTTCAGCCCTGGTGAACTCAGGCAGAAGGATTCAGCTCATCTGACCAGGTGGGTGCCCCGTGTGGACGGTGTCCTACAAGGGCGGAAGCGATCAGCTCATCTGACCCCGACTGGGCGGTGCCCTTGCATCCCTTGCTTCCGTGTCACCGGTTTGTCCAACACCGCACCTGTATTGCGTTACGGGCAGAAACAATCAGCAAATCTGACCAAGTGGGCGGTACCCTTGATGATTCGGTGTAGACTGTGCCCAACACCTGCGAATGCCGTGTCGCAGGGGCGATCATCCAATTTGTGTGCGGTGCCCTTGATTCTGTGTGGACGTTGTCCGACACCTTGGAATGCCCTGTCAAAAGGACAGAGGCGATCAGCTAATCTGACGAGGTCGGCGGTGCCCTTGATTCGACATGACCAAATGGGCGGTGCCTTTGATTCGGGTGGACGGTGTCCAACTCCTTGGAATGCCCTGGCAAACACGGTCGTCCTAATGACCGAGGCGGTGCTACATGGTATGCGGTTTAAGTGTCTTTTTAGGACATGTGGTTGGCAGCCGCGGGCTGTGCGTGCTAGGGCGCCTTGCAGGCGCTTGCCCACAAGAGACCACAGTCCAAAATACCCAGAAGCCAAAAATCATATCAAAAAAAACAACCAAGAGCCTTATGACCCAATTCAACCCTTTTTCGGGCCTCTTCTCTGATAGGCAGGCCACCAAGGGCCTCGATCGGCAAGGACGCACGACGCGGGGGATAGCCATCCGCAAGCTGCAAGGGTTAAGAGTTATAAGGAGTTTAGGACTCAAGATACCTATATCATGACCCTAAACCTTAAACTAAACCCTAAATCCTAAACGATATCATGAAATGCTCGCCCTAGAAGTGAACTAAACCCTACTCGAGAAATAAGAGCGTCCAAGGCCAAGGGCAGTCGGCTTGCTACCAGTTGGAAGCCTCCTCAGAGGACTTAACCATGTAGGTAGTACTACCAGTAAAACTGGCCGTTCACGAACCCTACGTCGGCATTTCCTACATCGCACCCTACTTGTTCCACATTTCCAACCCCCGTGATCCTTCCAGCATTCACCGGCCGCAGCTCAGCGCAACATGTCACTTGCGTCCTCGACCCCTGCCCCCCGCCCCCCAGTCGTCGCCTGAAAGAGAAGTCACGGGTAGCTCCGGACGGATCCAGCAAGGTCACCTCCCGCAGGCCTGTTGCAAGTCTAGAGGAACTTACAATGATGTATTTGGACAAGGGGCCACATACAACGTCGCATCATGACGCTTGCTAGACAGAGAGAAGGTGTATGCAGGCGTATGCGGGTATATATGAAGACATATATAAGGACTCTGTGTGTGTATATATCTATCCATATATATATATGTGCTAATATACACACGTATATACAGGTCATGTGTAGACACATGTGTCTACATACATGCATAGCCAAAGCGGTAAAGCTACGACAAGGTAGAAGTCTATGTTGTGCCATGCTTATTGCTAGTAGAAGACGATTGTCAACACGAAGAACTATGCTAAGATGTGAAACGGTCAGACGAAGGCCAATCATCGCCACAATGCAAAGAACTGGCAGGGTACGACATGTTAGTCTTAACCAAAACAGCAGAGGGTCATAGTAGCTTTAAAAGAAATCATAATAACCGTCAAGCAGACCCTACACCCTGAACCCTACGTAGACCGAAGCCCCAAATCGAGAGCCTTTCTTCAGCGAGCCCAAAACCCTTGTTTAAAGGAGCTCAACTGCCCGAAAGAGCCCTTACAGAGCTCTAGAGCCTATGGAACTCTACAAAGGAAGCAGCCCAAGCCCCTGGTAGAACCAGCAGGGGCCTGCCGTGAGGCTGACCATGGTGCTATGGTTCGCAGGAACAGGAAGGTCGAAGAAGATTTGGGCCACGAGACCTCCGATTTATTCCGGATTTGGATTGGAGAAAGGAGGTTTTTAGGGTCTTGGCGGTCTAGCGCGTTCTTGGTTTCATTAACGCTTTAGAGTTTCGGACTTAGGAATTGTGTGCCCGCTCCTTTTTCTCTGATGTAGAATCTAGGGGTTCAGGCTTCAGGGTGTGATTGCTTGATTAAGGCTTGAAGGTTTCAGGATTTATGGATTCAGGCTTTATAGGGCTCATGTACGACTTTAGGGTGTTATCGTTTCAGAAATCTAAGCCTTAGGATTCTGCGGCTTCGGGTCACCCGCCTCACACTTCATGGCCCACAAACCCGAACCCTAGACTCTGTGGGTTTAACGGCATCTACCCTGAAACCCTGAACTCTTTTAGCCCCTGTAGAACCCTGTGAAAAATTCCAGCACTCTTTCAGCCCAGCCGCGTTTGGACAAGCGGGTTTGGGAGCCGCCTTTGCCCGGGCTCAGCAGCGGAGATGCTCCTCGGATTGCCGAAGTCTGGAGGGTCTATGATTCTACAATAGGGTTTCCAAACCGATTCTATCAGCATGCTATCTCTCAAACCCTAAACCGTAAACCCTAAACCCTAAACCCCAAACCCTAAACCGTAAAACCCTCTAAAGGTTCTATTCGGCTTGCGACTTGGGGGCCTGTCGGGGAGGGATTGAAGGTCTAAGGTTCAGGAAGGCTCCTCAAGTAGGGTTTAAGAAAGTTTAGGGTTTAGGGTTTAGGGTTTAGTAAGAACAACGTCCCGCAAACCCGTTTAAGGCCGTGTAGAAATTAAGACCTTGCGACTTCAGGAAGAGGTGCTGGCTCTCGGTACTGCGCTATGAACCTCACCTACACCCTAAACCCTAAACACCTAAGCACCTACACCCCTAAACCCAAAATTTTAACCCTAAACCCCCAAACCCTTAAGCCGTAAACCCTAAACCCTACACCCAAAGTACATGTATCAAAACTTCCAAACCCCACACTCCGAGACCCGAACCCCAACACGCTGGGCCCGTGAAAAATGTTAAGCCGTTTAGGGTTTAGGGTGTAGGGTTTAGGGGGTTAGGGTTTAGGGTGTAGGGTTTTGGGGCCTTCATAATTAGAACAGGCCGGTCCTAACCCTAAAACGTGGCTCACCCCAGAATAAGAACTGCAATGTATAAGCCCTAAATTCTAAACCCCAAACAACCCCGAAAAGCAACAAACCCCTCTATACCCTAGGTAACCTCCATACAAGCAACCAACCCTGGGCCGACGCTCCTCGCGGGTGGTCGTCTGACCGTGCCGCAAGCACCAAGTCAGCAAGCCTGGGTTTGTGGTGCTGCTGGGCTTACCTCAAACTGCCAAAAGTCTATTTTGGTAGGTTCTTGTTATATGAACCCTGATATAGAATGTATAGGGAACCTAGAAGAAGTATGTTTTCGTAGGTTAAGGATGGTTAAGGAAGGACGTATGTAGGGTATAGTTGTAAAAGGGCCTATGAAGGGCCGTAGAGCTTCTGGTTTAGGGCTTGGCGTCTAGAGCGAAGGGCTTCTGCTATTGCGGCTTAGGGGCCGGCATGCGGTATGCGGCTTCGGGTTTCGGGCTCAGGGCTTAGAGAGCATACGGATCAGGGGTTACATTTAAGGCTTACGGTGTAGGGCTTCTTTTAACTTTTGGCACAGGGTACAGGGTTCAGGATTTCGGGCTCATAGAGGGCTTGAAACTACTTTCTGTCGGCTTCAGTGCTTGGGGCCGATACAGGGTTTAGGGCTTAGGGCCATTCAAAAGCAATAGCAGAGAAACAGATGGGCCATTCTGAACCGTGTCAGGAAGGGCCTGACTGGGTGCTCAAGAATCCCCTGCCTCCAGCCTCCAAAGTCTGCTTTAACTTCCCAGTCTAGCCTTTGGGGTTTAGGTTTTAGGGTTTAGGGTTACATCAACAGCAGCAGCCGTGACATCCAACAAGAGGACTCCGCGGTTGTTCTGGAGTGGGGCTCCCTTTCAGGTGCCAGATTTACAAACCCGTCGGCAGCCAGGCCCAACTGCTCGTAACACACACGCACACACACAGAGGCTAAGGACATGCTAGCTTTGGTCTGTAGCTACGAACTTCCCATGTTATGCCAACAAAACCCACCCCTTAACGCCCTTCTGCAATCGCGGCAGAACACCCTGAACCCTAAACCTCCAAACCCACCCATTGAGGCCGTCGAGAACCTGTTAATACTTAGTGGTTTCAGTTGTAGAAGTCACATGACCGAAGCCTAATAATTAGAATACTATTTTGGGGGTTCCTTGTTATTATTATAGTATAACATACCCCAAATGCCTCGTCTAATTATTAAGGGCTCTATGCTAGACACACACACACACACACGCACACATACAACCACGAAGACACCCTGTGAATCTTACATTCCATCAAACCCTGCCCTCTGACACCCATGACCCGTAGCTGAGGAGCAGATTTCGAAACAGCTCCAGACACGGGAAAAGCGAGACCAAGCAGAACGCCTGGCACCGCGCCGAAGCGGTTTTGCGTTTTGCGGGCGTCGGAAGGATTCGGGTCTTGTGCTCCGGAGAACCTGATATTCATAGCTCTAACGTTTTGTTTGGGGCGGGTCGTCTGCTCCTGCAGCTCGTACTCCGACTCTCGCTCTACTCGAATCGGAGGTTTAGGGTTTGCATTTGGGGTTTATCTGCACCAAAGGTCCACGTGTTGAACCATAATCAACAAGCAAGTAAATCCCAAACGAAGAGTTCCATCTTCCTTTCCGGATTTTAATACAATAACGAACTCTGAGATTGTCAAGACTTCGCGATGTGAAACCGAAACAGCGACCACAATCGCCAACGCCCACAAACCAAATTCCGCATCTCACGAGTCTCTCGAAGTCCATTTCCAAGGTTGGGCGTTTATGGGAGCTTAGGGTTTCACCCTAAACCCTAAACTTTGAGGGTGGTTCCCACCGCGGCTGAGCAGCACCTGGACAACAACTCGAGAACTGGTCTGTTGAAAGACAACCCAACAACGTGTACACGAGCTGGTGTCCGCACCAATCTCACGAATGCGGTTATGTGCCTTATAAGTAAGGGCTGCAGGCAAGTTCAACGAATAGTGGCTAGTAGAATGCGTCATATAATGTGAGCCGCAACCACTATAATATGAAACCCTCAGGGGCACCAAAATCCGCTTCTTAGGCCCCACCCAAAATACTCCTAAACCCTAAACCTCCACTCCAGATGGAGGAACTGCCGGGCCTTGGGCGTGTAGCACAGGCCTGAGGCGACAGTGGGCGCTGAGGCCTTTAACTAAAAAAAGGGGTTTAGTAGGGTTTAGGTTTAGGGTTAGGGTTTAAGGGTTTCTGTACGGCTTTGGTTGTTTCGATAGACGTCTCAAAGAGCGCTTGATAGGTCTTTGCAAAGCTTATATGGATGCTTGTAGGGGTTGAAAGGTATTGGGGATTTAGGACCTGTGTTTTGGGTTCAGAACCTGAGTGTCCTGCATTTAAGTGTAGAGTTTCGGATCTAGTTACTCTAGTCAGGAAACAGAGTTTAAAGAATTCAGAGTCAATTCAGAGTTGAGTGATAAAGTTTATGAGCTTCGTTCAGGATTTGGGATTTGAGGCTTCCAGTTTAGATTGTGGAGCAGATCGATGACCATGGGCCGCGCCGCACGCGCAAGGCGCGAAGGAGGAGAACTCCTTCAACTGACATCCTGCGTCCTCGATGCCTGAATTGGCCTAAATCCTATATACCTCAAAACCACCATCTCACTCAACCCGTCCTTTGCTGTACTCTGAAAATGGGAGGGGCGGCAAAGAGGCTTAGTGCGTTCGGCACTGGCATCCAGCTTGCTGGCCCGAGCCAAGGTCGATGGAGTCTTCGGTTTAGGGCTCGGGATTCCGGTTGGGGTGCTCTCGGAAGACATCTAAGGACTGCTCTGAAGAGGCTCGAAGGGCTTAATCTACAAAGCTCCGCCCTTAGAAGCATAGGGCTGATAGGGTTTAGGGTTTAGGGGTGTGGCTTGGCCACACTGCTGATGCTGCTCTCACAAGTGTTCTATCCGCAGCCGCGGTTCAGCTCAACCTGTGAAATAGAGGAGCCTAAATAATTACCAATATTGATCCTTGGGGTTCCTTGTCTAATTTTTACCACAAAGGAGCCCAAAACCCTATCTACCTTACAGAACCCTTATCATAGATCCCTGGTAGACCCATCTCTTTAAAGGAACCCCTATTCTAGTTATGAAGGCCCCAGCCCTAAACCCCCTAAGCCCTAAACCCATGTTGGGTACTGCCCCCATATTCAACAGCCTATAATGTAAGGTTATAGATCTATCTGATGAATGAAGAAATACATGTATGTATGTATGTATGTATACAATCTATCTGTCTATCTTACCTACCTACCTACCTACCTACCTACCTAACTACTTACCGATCTGTCTATCTATATATCTATCTATCTCCCTATCTCCCTATCTCCCTATCTATCTATCTATCTATCTATCTATCTATATACATACGTTCCTGAGTGAGTGGAGGCAGTATCCAAAACATTTTTTAGATTAGTCCAACAGACCTTCACGCTTCGCCAAGATGCACGATTTGGACTGAACCCGCTCATGCACGATGAGGCAGGCGACAAAGAGGCGACCTTGCGAAGGTGTGGCTTCGGGTTACCACTAGTATGCCCGTGCAGCCTCTTCATTGCTGGCAGAAATAATTATGCGCCAGAAGGCCCTAATTATTTAGCCAATAGCTTCTTGATGGGGCTCTGCAGGCACAGGGGAGTTTAGGGTTTAAGGTGTCATCTTTTTCAGTTTCCAGATCTGCGGCGGACACGCGAAAATCATAGCATGTCTCCAACTTTCATGGCTGTCTGGAGTGCCGAGGCTGCCTCCTGCAACCCCAATTAAAGGCGCACGTGCAGTTATAACTAGGGCTATGGACAAGGCAAGCATGGGCTGATGATGACGATGGTGAGGAGGAGGACAGTGACGACAAGAACAACGCTGCTGACCCCAACACTTACAGCACTGAACCTTGTGCAGACATTGCAGCAACAACCAGCTCGAGTTGGGCTCTGGCGAATAGCAGCCACAGACAGCAACTTTAGGGTGCAGGTTTAGGGCTTACAGGGCTAGGGCTCCAGGGCCAGGGGGTTCGGGATAGGGTTGAAGGTCTAGCGCTTCAGAAGTTTAGTGACTTATACTGACTGAGTGCTCTTGTATCGCCTCCCCCGGAGAGGCTTCGGGATTCAGACATCAGGGTCAGTGTTGAGGCCTTCGAAGGGTTCGGACCTCAATTGTTATTGGTTTAGGGTTTAGGGTTTAGGGTTTGGGGTTTAGGGTGTGCAAGTAAACCCTAGGAAGCATAGTTGACATTGCAAGGTTCGGCACACAGGGGCCAGGTCTACAGTAGGGGGCTGTAGAAGGCGAGACACTTCGTGGCTTTGGGGCGCCTTGTGGGCTTTGATCTTTTCGGCTTTCGGCGCGGGCATTGAGGAGCTTGGAATTTGGAACAAGGGATCGAGGCGCTGTGGGGTGCAACTCCCCGCTCCAAAAGCTCTTTACAGATCCTGCACACAGAGATTAGCCACCATATGAAGTGTCGTACTGATCTCTCGCGAAACCTGAAGCAAAGCGCGTACAATGTTATCATTCCCTAAACCCTAAGCCCTCATGAAATCAGATAAACGCTTTAGCCCCGAACTCCAATGCACTGCAGCCAAAAGCTGAGCACTCAGGCCGCCCTTGCCGGTGGTGAAGGCGAAGGAAGCAAATGCCCTTCGATGCTTTTGGAGTGTCTATTTAGGTTTTGATCTGAGGCCTTGCGGCTGTGGAGCTTTAGTTTGGCTTCCAAGCCTAGGGGTAAGGGGCTTTATCTTAAAATCTAAATCCTAACCCCGGAAGGGTCTTGACGTTTAGGCTTGGGGTTTAGCTGAGGTTAGGGGCTCCTTGGGTTCTAGGCTTTGGACTGACTAAAACAAGATGTACATTTGTAAGGCACTATTGGCAATAAACTATACTGGAATATGTCCAAAAATGCTACAATATATACATTACGTAGGTACCAGAGTATAGTCTAATGTACTGTCATATATCTTCTGTCCCCGGTTTTAACTCTTCTTATATAGGCGTGGTGTCTGGGGGTCTAGAAAGTCGAGGCTGGGTTGGGACAGGAAACAGTGTGCGGATTGACGGGCTGGAAGGGCGCAGTGCCGAGGTTTAAGGAAAAACGGTTGATGTCAAGGAGATGAAGGTCAACATGACTCTGCTTGAGGATGAAGACATCATGGTGACCATGATGATGCCGACGCGATGACGATGTGCCGACCAATCTCAGCATCATGTCAGCGTGCTTGATTTTGGCATCCAAGGCTCTCACAGCAAGACTAGGCTATGCAAGAATGCAGAATGAAACGTCAAGCACTAGGATTACTGAATGGTACGGTGCAGCGAGGCATGATATGGTTGTAACCAGGTATAGCCCAACGCTGTGCAAGACGCATATGCTCCCATCGCCTTGAGTAAAGGAACCCCTTAAAAGGAGCCCTTTAAATGGGGGCCCTTGTTTTTTTACAGAACACCCATAGTACCCTTTCAAGGGACCCTCTAGTAGAACCCTTTGAAGGGGACCCTATGAACCCTATTATAGTCTAGAGCCCCATGGTTTAGCGTTTAGCGGACCCTGTGAACCCTAATATAGTAATTACAGAACCCCATGGTCCTATGAACCCTAATATAGTAATTTCAGAACCCCATGGTTTAGGGTTTAGGGTCTAGGGGACCCTATGAACCCTATTATAGTAATTAAAGGGGTCCCAAACCAAGGACCCGGCGGACTCCACCCCCTGGGCTTGGCGGTCTCCAAGCGTAGGCCCTCCTCGATGAGCCAAAGCCGTGGGGTTCTGTCTAAGGGTTTCAGGTTTCGGGTTTGGGGCTTTGTGCACTTTAGGGCTTGGGGTTTGGGGTTTCGGGGTTGGAGTTTCCAGAATTTCGGGGCCTTAAGAATTAGAAGAAGGTCGTTATTCAGTCATACACGGTTGTTGGGATTTTGGAGGGTTATACTACATGGCCCTGAATAATTCGATTAGCGTGTCATAAGACATGTTGTGCAGGCTGTTGTGACTGTAGTGTACGAGCCTACAAATCTTTAGACGCTTTTTGGTGATTCGGTTCTCATCAGTATATTGGTGAGTCGTAAGATGGAATAATGAATAGTCCAGGACCCTATGCTCTACACTGCATCTCTTTCACAGCATCGCTCTGACGGGAGACGTTTGCCTTGAATTTCCAAAAGAGCTACTACAAGTGGTGAAGCATCGAACTTAATTTTCCCACTGGTCGGTCTTCGAACTCGCACTGCCGTAATGCTGTGTCCATCCCCGTGTGCCTTTGCCAGCGCCACAACAACAACCAACGCTACCACCACGCGAACAACAACAAGAGCGGCAACCACTACCACCATCAGGACAAGCAGCGGGACCGCAACAACCACACAACAGCAAGAACAACCACCACCGCTTTTCCTGATGCTCTCACACTATTGTCGCCCAAAACCCAATTCCCCTCCGAGGCCCCATGAACCCCACAGCAGCGCACCACAGCCATCAACTCCGAATCCTTACAGCCCCCAAACCCGCAAAACCTAAAGCCCAAGTTAAGCCCAAAACCCACCCAAACAAAAGGTGCCTTGAAGCAGAAGTCTGGAAGTGTGGCGAGCAGTGGGCTCAGTGGCACTTCGCTATCGTCCTGGCTTCTGGGCTTCGTGACTTGCGTGAGTTCGAAAACAGCCCCTTACGCTTGGCAGCTTTAAAGGTATTTCTCGCCTGGTTTGACGGTGCTTTATATGTGGTTTATAAGGTTATATTTGGGTTCAGAACGATTTACGGATCTACCCTAAACTCCTAAATCGCCAAACCCCCAAACTAAAACCCTTAAGCCCTAAACCCCTAAATCCTAAACCCCTAAGCCCTAAACCCCTAAACCCCTGAACCCCCAAAACCCCTAAACCTGGGTGTGGATTCAGAGCCGAGAGCCGGAAGCAGCCTGAAAACAGTCAGACCCTTTCAGGTGAACACTCTCCACATGGGACTTTCCGAGAATTAGGGTACATGATTTTTTTTGGAAGGGGGGGGAGGGTCCTTATAATAAGGATCCTACTACTTAGGGTACTATATTAGGGTCCCCTAATTTTCGGAAACCCCCACATTCCTTTACACAAAGCTACCGGGTTTAAGGTTTAGGAGTAAACGAATCCTAAGCCCATAAGCTTAAAGAGGCACTATAGTGGGTAAGGGTTTCAGGGTTTAGGGCCGGAAGCTCTTGTCCCCCCAAAATCTGGACAGATGAATCCTAAGCCCACGAGCTCAGACGGTACTCTCTCCAAGCTGATTCAGGCCCCTATAGCAGAAGCCAGAAGGCTGGAACACCATTTTCCTGATGCCTTCAAGGCAAAGCATAGGGAATCCTAGAACGAATCATCCTAAACCCATGTTCCAACTTTCGGGCTCACCACATCTGAAGCCCTAAATCCCCAGACCCTTGTCCCTTCATCGATGCCCTGACCTCCTCCGGGAAACGTTCGAGGGTGATCGGCCGCAGCACAGGAGCGGCAGGACCGCCTCACATTTGATTCAGGATCTGCTATGGGTTGCAGTATTGGGGCTCCACAGGGGTTGAGGGGCTTCAGAGGGGCTCATGGGGTTTGAGGATTGAACCTCAGAGCTTAGAGTTGAGATCTTCTTAACTGCAGTGACTCTACTGAAATGCCTGCTACAAATGGACCACATGGTCCGCGATCGAATCCCCCCCTAAACCCTATAAACTCTAAACCCTAAACACCAAACTCTAAACCCTAAACCCCAAACCCGCAACCCTATAAACTCTAAGCCCTATAAAACCCCAAACCCTAAACCCTATAATCCCTATAAGCTCTAATTATGCCCTAAACCTTCCCTTGCAAATCTCGTAAAGCCCGGAAGCTCTCTGAGCCGAACTGATGCACAGAAGCTCTTGGACTGCTTCTCCCACGCAGCCCTCTGCAAAAGGGGTTTACGGCTTAGCGTCCAGGGTGTCGGGCTTAAGGGTTTAGGTGCGTTTAGGATTTAGGATCTCCGGTTTAGGGGCTTGGTTCGGGCTTTCGGGTTTGGGGGCTTAGGATTTAGGATTCGGGTTTAGGGGTTTGGTTCAGGGTTTAGGGTTTGGGGTTTAGGGTCTAGGGTTTGGGGTTGAGGGTCTAGGGGTTCGTAGGGTTTGGGGTTGAGGGTCTAGGGGTTCGAAGAGTTCTATAGCGTCAGCACAGAATTGTTGTCATTGTAGGTCGCGGCCTCAAGAATCATCCCTGAACCCTAAGTCGCACACACTAACTCCTACATAACGCACCCGTAAATCCAGACAGCCCAGACTACAAAACACCAAAGCCCCAAACCCCAAGTCCTATACACCAAATCACCAAAACCCCAAACCCCAAAACCCTACACCCTAAACCCTGAACCCTTTAAATTTCTACGAAACCCGAAACCCGAAAACCCCCCCAAACAAAAACCTAAAGCCCTAAACCTGCAAGCTCCGACCTCCTTGGTCCGGGAGATCGTCGGAGGACTCGAGTCTTTCCAACTCCTCCTGAGGGGCTTAGCCGTTTAGGGTTTCAGGGGGGTTAGGGTTTCGGGTTTAGGGGTTTAGGGTTTAGGGTTTCGGGGTTTAGGGTTTATGGGTATCTTGGGTTCAGGATAGGGTTTAGGGGCTTCGGGTTCAGGGTCTTGGCCTCAGGGTTTAGCGATCGGTGCTCAAGGTTATAAAATTTGGGCTTTAGGGTGTAGGGCTTAAGGTTGAGGGATGCTTCTGGGCAGTCAAAATACTGAGTTCGATCACTACATGTATGCAAAGGCCTGATTCTGCTCTTCATGTTCGCCGGTGCTCCATAACGCACAAGGCTTTAATGGCGAATCGTGATCATGCTAAACCCGAAAAATCCTAAACCAGATGGATGTTGTTCTCCTTTCCGGAGCTGTCTTGTGGTGATTGCCGCTGGAAGATCGGACGCCAAGGTAATATAGATAGTCGAAACTTTGATAAATGACAAAGGAATGATGCCAGCCATTATCGAGGCTTCTGCGTTTGTATCGCAAGTGCAGTATTTCCATTGGAGCTACTGATTGCTTCGGTGCATAATGGCCTGGTTGCTGTACTAAATGGACCAGGTGGACACAACACCGACAACTCTCGCTTCCAAAGTCTCCCTGCAATGAACCGGGTCGACACGGATTGCACTTGGAGGTTCATGGGTAGTTATAAGTGTTATAAGTCCCCTAATATGGGTTACAACTATAGTTGCCTTACTTATAACCCCACTTGTAACTACCCATGAACCTCCAAGCATGCTTTAAGACCAACAGGTTATGAAACAGCTTGAACGACCGACGTTCAAGATGCCTGCATCCAGCCAATGTAGACCCTTCAAGCCTTAAAGAAATGCCCAATCTGCAAGCCAGGGCCCTAAACCCTAGACCATGGCAATACAAACAAGCAAAACACACGGGAGGGTTTTTTTTGCACATCGGCCTCCGTTTTGTGCTCTCCAAACCCTGTGTCGGACATAAACGGGACCATAAGCGCGACCCTCATTTAGAGCAGTACCTCACAACATCTATTTCTGTGAAACCACCAACTCCATATCATCGACGAGATAAACACTTTAAACAGCAAACCTGAGAATCAACAAACCCTAACCACATTGGTGGTAGTAGTAGTAGTAGTA
>CAJNJA010020265.1:13261-33856 GCA_905231915.1 Symbiodinium necroappetens | reverse complement strand
TTTTGGGGGGGGGGGGGGTATAGTATATTCTACCATAGACTGGTTCTTTTGGGGGCCGTGTGGGGCCGTAACTAAGGGTAGGGTTACTACGAATTCTTCCCACCCCTGCCGTTTGCTTCGGAACTCAGGGAGTTCTGCTTCGGTCAGAGGAGCAGCAGGCAAGCTTCCTACACCGAGCCTGAGCCTGAAAAGCTTCTCTGCGAGATGAGACGGGGCTTAGTGTTTAGGGTTTAGGGNNTAGGGTTTAGGGTTTAGTGTTCATGGGTTTAGGGCTGAGGTTTAGTGTTTAGGGTTTGGGGTTTAGTGTTTAGGGTTTAGAATTCGGGTTTAGGGCAGCTGAGATTCATCCTCCGGTAGAAGCAGTGGTGACGGATTTCTGGCTCGCTGACTTGCAGCGCGTAGACCACACTTTCGCCTCGCTGAAAGAAGCTTTGGGCATCCCCGAAAGAAGATGCTCTACCTGGACCGCAAAAGTATGTAGAATAATAGCCTTTCAGGGGTTTTGGCCCATTATTCTACCTACTTTTGGGGGTTTAGGTAATCATCATCATAAGAATAAGAAGAAAAAGCTTCATGGCAACCTGTAGGCATCGGGTGCCCTTGCTGCATGTAAGCTGTTGCTGATACTCGCATGAAGCTTCCGGCGCAAGGCCAACTCAGTCTCAGTTTCAACTAGCATAGGATGACCAGTCCGAGCCCGAATCCTGCATCCGAAACATCGGTAAGCACTTATAGAGACCACCCCTGAACCCTAACCCCTAACCCCTAAACCCGAAAACCCTAAGAAAGAGGTCTAAATAATTACCAATACTATTACTATAATTATAGTATAATGTACCCAAAGCCTATTCTGATGATTAATGCCCCTATATATAGTTCCCTAAACCCCAAACCCTAAATCCTAAGTAAGGAACCCCCCAAAAGCCTATTCCAATTGTTAGGCGCCTATATTCTGCTTGTAGAACAGTCTCCCAGTCGCCTGGCTCCAGCCCGGAGCCGGAGATTTTCGATCCTGGCAGCCGCCGGCTGTTATGGAATCTATGGGTAGGGTTCAGGGTTTAGGGTCTAGGGTTTAGGGTTCAAGGTTAAGGGCTTATGGGCTAGGGTTTTCAGGGTCAGGGTTTAGGGTCTAGGGTTTAAGGTTAAGGGTTTAGGGCTTTAGGGTTTTCAGTTTTCAGGGTTTAAGGTTGAGGGATAATGGTTTAGGGTACAGCCCGACTCTGTTGGCGACATGATCGCAGCAAGCAGTGAGCACGTGAAGTTTGACTTGAGTGTTCTCTTCATCTCCGATAGGCCACTTCATGCCACCTAAACCCAAAACCCTGAACCTCTTTTGTAATTGGGCCCAAGCTGCCATCCTGATTGTAGTCTCCTCCGTGGCAGAGGGGCAACAGAAGCAGCAGCAGCCACATGGCGTGGCGACGGGAAGGCATGCTGAAGACGGGCATTAAGCTTTGCAGCTGCCTGGTGGGACTGAGCCACTAATTAGGCCTAGAGCCTACAGCTGAACATTCGGGGTGTAAGTTGTCAAGTTCAGCAGCATTTCATGCCCATCCACTCGACCAAGCGTCTTTGAGTCTCTGCATGTGCGCGCAACATGCCATGCCCTCCAGGAAACTCTGCGAATCAAGAGCAGAAAGCACGAAACACAGGGCGAAGTAGCATGTCCTCGCCCTCAAGATGCATTGCCAGGAGTGGGATTGCAGCCTCGACACCACGGCCAGCAGCCGAAGTCAACGGGCTATCAGAACTGTCTCACCCGATGCTTTGCAGCTCAGCACAAAGATACTAGACCCCCTCTGGACCCTCATTAACCTAGGCCTTTACATGGATCTTTAGAAGGGAAATCATAACAAGGATCCTGCAGATCAAAAAAAAAAGGCAGGCTCTTTAGGGTCCAGGCAAGCCCTAAACCCGAGACACTTCTATTCCAAACACCACAGGCCTGCCGAGCATGCGCAGACGTGTCTTGGCCTCGAAGCATCCAGAAGCTAAGCCGCAGGTAGTGCTGCATGTCAGCTTTGTATATTGTATCGTCTGGTATCACAAGACCATGAAATAACACCAGTCGAACATAATCAATATGTAAGTGAAAGAAAAATTTGCTGACTGCGCGCTCAAGGCCCTGATATTTCCTGTGTTCCTTCTGAAAGAAGCCTTTTCACTTGTCACCGGTCTTTGCAGCGTGCTGCCAAGTTACAAACCACAGCTTGCAGGACCGTTGGGGGCAACGGCTTCACGCCTACCAGAAGCGGCGTGCACAGTTAGTAACCCCTATAGTAGAAAACGGAAGGTCCCTGCATTCTGCGCCAAAGTGCAGCTCTTCGCGCCTGCCATTCCATCGTTGTTCAAGGCTCGCAGAGCACTGGCACGCCTCAAAGCGTCAGGAACCCAGAGATCGCTGAGCCCGAAACCCTATTGACACCCGAGGCCCGAAGGACGGTTTAGGGTTGTTGATTCAGGATTTAGGGTTGAGGATTTAGGATTTAGGATTTAGGGTTGAGGATCTAGGGTTGAGGATTTAGGATTTAGGGTTGAGGATTTAGGATTTATATCGTTTAGGACATTATAGAATTTGGGAGTCAGGGCCCTGAACCCGAAACCCTCAAAGCATCAGGAACCCAGAGCCAGGTGACCCCCGAATCCAGGAATCGGCTCAGCCGGGCTCCACGAGGGCTTTTAGGGTTTGTTGTCCCTTCATTGAGGAATCTGCCATTCGGGTGCTATTTATACGGTGTTATTTCAGGGTGTAGTATCCCTTCATGGAGGAATCTGCTCCCATGGAATCCATGACGGTGTTTAGTGTTTAGGGTTTAGTCTCTCTTCATGAGGAACCTGCTCCTGCGGGGTGCAGAAGGCTGTTGGTTCAGGGCTCAGTGTCCCCCCTAGCGAGAACCCTAAACCCTAAACCGTGGCCTAAACCCTAAACAAAAGTCTTTGAGGTTTAGGCTCTGCCATCCCTTCATACAATGGACTACAATTAGGATTTAGCTTATAGTACCCCTTCATTACGGAATGTGCGCTACTTGCTTTGCAAGTTAGGACCTTACCTGGTTGTTTAGGGTTTAGTAAGTTTAGTATGACTTCATTAGGGAATATGTCTTACAGGTGTTATAAGGTTGTTCGGGGTTTCGGGGTGTAGTATCTCTTGATTGGGGGATTTACCCTACGGGCGCTAAGCTTTGTTTATACCGGCTTTATAAGGTCCTAAATTTCGGGACATGCCTTACATATAATAATCTAAACCCTAAACCCCTAAACCCCTAAACCCTAAACCCCTAAACCCCTAAACCCCTAAACCCTAAACCCTAAACCCCTAAACCCCTAAAGTCCTAAAGCCAATATCAAGCTCGCAATATGTCAAGCTGTGTTCCTTCATTAATGGGTATTGACTCTCTGGGAACACGGCCACGGGTACAACTGGCATGTACCAGGATCAGTAGCTGTCCAAAGTCACGGGACGCACTACAGAACGCACGAGCTGCCATCTGAACTCTTTCGCTGGTGCAATGCACTGGTCAAGAACAACTTTTCATCCTAAAGCCAACCTGCTTCATCCCGCCTTTTGAGCAAAATAATGCACTCACTAGCCGTAGGACTGCGTTTTGGAAACTCAAGCTCCGCCCAACTCTGAATCTATCACCTACTCTGCACCCCGAACTTCTTGTGCCGAGAGTCAGCAATGCTCTCGGTGACCTGACCAGTCGGGTCAAGCGCAGCTCTGGAAAACAGACTTCGAGCAAATTGCATGGCAGGATCCATGAACTGCTGCACCTGGAACTGCACATGGGAAACACATAGCCAGGCTCATGAGTAGAGACGTGATGGATTCAGGCCCTGTTATCGTTTCCGCTGCCAGGAGAGGAGTATCCTCGCACAAGGAGCGCTGAGCGAGCCACCGTGACAGCAGCCACGGACTGTCCTAAACACAGACTGCCTGCAGAAAACCTTCGCAGCACGCACAGGCGCGCACATGTACAAGACTGAGGCGTAGGAAAAGAAAGGGATCTACTCTTACATCATAACACTGTTCTGGTAGGTCAAGGTCTTCTGCTGCAGGAGAATGGGATTGTCTGGCAGCACCGCGCATTCTCGCGGCCGTTGGAAAGCAAGAAAACTGAACTCTGGGAACCGTGGGCTGTAAGCTGCCCCAGCATATAGATTTCGGGTATGTCTCCCACGTGCATGTGAGCCAATTCTTCACATTGAATTAAATGCATCTTTGTTTGCTTCATCGCACTCGCCCTGGTCTGTTATCCCCATGACCTTCTGTATCAAACATCCAGGGACAAAAAACGGACCTGGAGGGTAAGATGCAAAGCTGTACAAACGACCTTGCCTAGCTCGGATTGGGTGCACTTCTTGTGTGCACGCGGAATAAATTGGGATTGTGCTGCAAGGTCGGGGCAAGATTCATCTCCAGGTTATGGCAACAACTCCAAGATAGATATCAGGAGCTCCTTCGCATCAGCAGAGGGAGTCTGCTGCCGGCGTGAGCACGATGCTCTGCTCCGGTTCGGGGTCTGGTATGCAGGCTCCCTCCTCGTCCAGGCTGACCCTCATCCGTGCCACTTCAGAGTTCTGGTGGAAAATCCTGACGCCTCCATCGTGGGCGATGCCAGAGAGACCTGGGTGTTCTGCCGAGGCCACGCAAAATATACTTGTTCATGAATAAGTGTACCTTCCTAGGACAAGGCAGCCAAAACCCTTAGGACAGGTTTCCCGAAGTTTCAGCCAAAGAAAAAGCCTATTGAGAAGTATTCTGACTATTTTTACTAATTCTATCAGCATGGTACCCGCTACTATCACCATGACTACTATTATTATTCGTAATATTATTTGCATTAGTATAACCAGCATTAATACTACCATTCTTCGTCTTCTTATCACGCACATTGCTAATCTTAGCCAGGGCGTCTCTGAAGACCCTCCAAGCCGTCGGCCGCCGCCGCCAGGAGTGTTGTGCGAAGATCCGCTGGACTCATGTTCTCGAGACTCTCCTGGGTAGTTAGGGCTTAGGGTTGAGGTCTTAGAGTTTAGGGTTTTACAGGTTTAGTGTCTTAGAGTTTAGGGTTTAGGGTCTTAGGGTTTAGAGTTTAAGCCCAGTCTCGGGATTTTTCACGTCGACGTCTCCGACGACGGGCAGGCTGAGAATCCAGCGTTCAGCTTCCGTTCTCTGCTCACCTCACCCAAAGGCTCCATGTACCCACATAGTGTATACTGAGACTCTAAGGGTACCTATATAGGAACCCCTTTCAGGCCTAAGTATATACTATGTGGGTACATGGAGTCTTTGGGTCAAGGGCTCAAAAGGCATCTCATGCTTCTCTACGCAGTTGGGGTCTTCCGAAAGAAGGACCCCAGTATAGAGACCCCAATTGCTATAGAATCCTTCGAATTAAGAACAGCTAACCGGGACCCCTTCCTTACATATACATTGTTTTCTATGTATATATATATATTATATATATATATGTATCTTTACTTATATCTATATATATATATTTAAATTTATCTATGTATTTATTAAAATATTTCTCTATTTATTATACATAATTATATGAGGGTAAATATATATATATATATATGTGTGTGTATGTATATATATATATATATTCTCATGCACACATACCTACACACAATGTCATGCCCCTGACTTCAACTGGAGCTCCGCTGCCTTCCCGCGCTGCGAAGAGAGTGCCTTCCGGCTCGGGCTCACTGCTGTCCACCTGAAATTAAGGTTTTTGGGGCTCCTTATAGGGTTTAGGATTTAGGGTTTGGGGCTCCTTGGGGCTTAGGGTTTTGGGCTCCTTATAGGGTTTAGGATTTAGGGCTTTGGGTTTAGGGCTTAGGGCTTTGGGTTTTGGGGTTTAGGGTTTAGGGTTTAGGGCCTGAACTTGAGGGTTTGGGGCTCCTTAGGGCTTAGGGGCTTTAAGTTAAAGGTTTCGATAAGGGATCCATAATGGGTTCCTTAGGGTTTAGGGTTTAGGGTTTTGGGTTTTGGGTTTTGGGCTCCTTAAGGTTTGGGGCTCCTTAGAGTTTAGGGTTTAGGGTTTAGGGCTTAGGGTTTAGGGTTTTAGAATTTAGGGTTTAGGGTTTAGGATTTAGGGCTCAGGGTTTAGGGCTTAGAGCTTTTAGAGCTTAGGGTTTAGGGTTTTGGGGTTTTGGGTTTTGGGTTTTGGGTTATGGTAATATGTCTAACAAGGAACCTTACGGAACAACATTGGGCAAGTATTCTCTAAAGCCTGCCCATAGGCCCCTGGGTAGTTCCTTTTTGGGGTTAGCTTAGAGGATTCTAAATATGAACCATAAAATGGAACTACTTAGGGCCTATGGGTAAGCCCTAAATCCCAAACCTTAAACCCGTAAACCCCAAAACCAAAAAACCCTAAAAGCCAATATTGGCAAGTATTCTCTATAGCCTAGACCCCTAAACCCTAAACCCTAACCCCTAAACCCTAAACCCCCAATATCCACCTCGCTGACGGGAGCACTGAAAACGGTCTTCGGAGAGTTCCGTGTGGAGTCGCCGTCCTTCCGCCGGGGCGGGATCTTCGGCCCGAAGGTGCCCCGGAGGGTTTAGGGTTTAGGGTTTTAGAATTTCGGGCTTAGGATTTAGGGTTTAGGGCTTAGGGTTTTAGGGTTTAGGGTTTTAGCCTTCAGGGTTTAGGGGTTCAGCGCTTTGGAGAGGTTTCAGGGTTTAGAGGGGTCTAACGGTAGGGGCATCTGCAGGCCGTTGAGACAGCAGGCTTCTGAGACGTCTGTGTGCTTGTGGTGGGCAACTGCGTGTACTACAGACAGCTTGCCCAACACCGCTTCCAAATGATGATGAGCTAGAGCCTTGAAGCAAACTCTACGAGAACAGTGCAAGAAACAGTCAGACAGTCAGACACGCGATGATATGGCAAGCTTTCATCTGTCCTCCTCCAGCCTGTTCAAGAAACTGAAAATTCGCTCAGGGAACTTGCCGTGCAAGATGCCGCAGGGGATACCGGCACAATGGGCCGTCCGGGCTGCGGACACCTGCATTCGGTTCTTCGGGGATGCAGCTTTCTGATCTCTGCTAGAGCAGAGCTCGTTCAGAAGACACCGCGCGCTCTAAGTCGTAATGCAGATGTATGCGTCCTCTAGCGCTCAAAGTTGAGTGCATCATCATAGCCCTAAACCATAAACCCTAAACCCTAAAACATCATGTTCATTGCTCCTCGATGCCCCTAAACCCTAAACCCTAAACCCCTCCATGTCACGCCTTGGTTGCCATACCGCCAGTGCCCAAAGAAGACCCCGGCTCCCGGGTGTCAACGTCTAGCTCGAATGCCTCGACTTCCGGTGTATCTTATTATGTTGGGGTCCTTATAATAAGGATCCTACTATTTAGGGTGCTATATTAGGGTCCCCCCACCGCCAACTTAGGGCTTAGGGGTCCACCCATATAGGCTCCATTGTAGTTCCTTTTTGGGTATACCTTATAGGATCCTAAATATAAACCACAAAAAGGAACCACAATGTGAGCCTATGGGTACGGTTTAGGGTCGATTCGGGAAAAGCTATGTGCAAGGGCAGCGTGAGCGCCTCGTTGACCACCCTCATGGGCTCGGCAGAGGGATCCACATTGGGATTCGCCTGCAGCGCAAGGTGCAAGCCTTGCTAAACTAGCCTCGAAGTGAGATCTGTGTAGAAGTTGCGGCGGAACACAGCCTAAACCCTCAACCAGAGATCTACCCCGAATATCCCACCCAAATCTCAGGCCGGGGGCTGTGTAGAGGTAGTCCACATCGGTGAAGAGGAAGACACCAGCAGCTCCCAGCTGCACCGCAGTCAGGGCTGCCAGGTTGTCGTTGTCACCGAACCTACGGTTGATGAGGGTTTTGGGGTTTGGGGTTAGGGCTTATATGGGGTTTAGGGTTGAGGGGTTAGGGTTTAGGGGTTTAGGGTTGAGGGGTTAGGGTTTAGGGGTTTAGGGTTGAGGGGTTAGGGTTTAGGGTTTAATAGGGTTTAGGGTTTAGGGGTTTGGGGGTTTAGGGTTTAGGGTTTAGGGCTTAGGGTTGAAGGTTTAGGGTTTACGGGGTTTAGGGTTTACGGTTGATGATAGAAATCCTGCGTTGCCCATAATAAGGACTATATGCCATCATTCCCATAGTTTAGGGTCCTTAAGTTCATGCAGGATTTGTATAAGCAAAGGTAGTTTAGGGTTTTGGGTTTAGGGTTGAGGGCTGAGTGTTTTGGGTTTAGGGTCTATCTAGTTTCTATCCCTTATTGAGTTTAATTCTGTACCCTCAATGTAAAACGTTACTCAACTATGACACAGGAACCGCATGCCATCTGTGTTCGTGGTGTCGTTCTCATTGATGATTGGGACCACGTTAGCTTCGAGGCATGCCGCTATCGTGTCACGGATTTCGGCCCAGCGTTGCTGCTCCAAGAAATCGCGCTGACCTGCAGTCACGACAACCAAGCTTGCAGGTGCGGGCAGGCGATGAAGAGCGAAGAACGACCAACAGATTGTGCTGGCAAGCGGCTCACCAAAAGCTGCGCAATCTTGAGCCCTACAGTCTCGAAGAGCTCAGAATACCTCGAACGAGGCGTAGCTGGCGGCAAACCCCTAGAGTTAGGCAGGCATGAGGTAGGCTGGACTGAATTTCAGGTGCATGGCCTCAGATTTGAAAAAGGAACGTCTGTGGAGAAAGTTACCAGCTCTGATATGGCTTCTGCATGCTGTGATGCTTCAACAAGTCCCCTAGACCCTAAACCCTACGCCCTGTAAACCGTAAACCGCACTTTCGCTGGGCAGCTTACCGGATCAGCATAAGAGTTCTCCTCTGTTCTCTTCACTCGTACGGTTTAGGGCTTTAGGGCCGTTTAGGGTTTAGGGTTTAGGGTCTATAAGGCCTTGCGCCCAAAAAGCCCCCAAAACGGGGCCCGACATGCCCAAATGCTTTCTCTCACGAGGGCTTTCGTGACCACTCGGGTCTTTTTTGGAGGGAAACCTGAAACCGCAAAACTTCAAACCTCGAACCGCAAGCTTCTTTCTGTTTTGTGTAGAAGTCAGCAAGTTCGACCGGGGCTTTCAGAAGGTAAGGGGTCCTGTCGAGGGGTGTAGAGTGTAGAGTTTAGGGTGTAGGGTTCTAGGGTTCACCTTTTCATCATCTTGACATGAAGACTACAGTATGTAGTAGGATCCTGTTTATCAGGACCCCTCAACAAGGACTGTAAGCCGTACCCATAGGCTCCTAAGTAGTTCCTTTTTATGGTTCATATTTAGAATCCTATAAGGTAATCCCAAAAAGGAACTACTAAGGAGCCTATGGGTAAGCCCCAGAAAACGCCACCCAACTCCTCGCAGGGCACACGCGCATGATGCGGCTTTGGCCGACCCCAGCGACAGCGCGCTTCAGCGCCGGAGTGGTGGGCTTCTGCTTCCTCAATATTCTTACAAGTTCTGGGTTTGGGGTTTAGGGTTTAGGGAATATTCTTACAAGTTCTGCTGTTGGTTCTGCCGGTTTTGCTACAGGCGCCACCGGTAGTGCCAGTCTTGCTCTACGGCTATATGATTCTATTCGTTGCTGCTAGCTTGGGTACTGCCCCCCATGCAGTAACAGTCTATAATAGGGCCATTATTAAGGGCCATATACATACATACATATATATATATCTCTCTCTCTCTCTCTCAATCTCCATATTATGAATGTTCGTTGGGGGCAGTATCCAACTGCTAGCCGACATAGGTCGTGGGGAACCTTTTTCACCCTAAACCCTAAACCCTGTAAGCCCTAAACCCTAAACACTACAACACCTAAACTTCCAGGCTATCAGCGCCGTAAACTGGCAGAAACCTCCACCGCTTCCTCAGACGGACGTTGGTTGTCTTACCGATCACGGGACTTCGTAAGTAAGGAGTCATAAGAACCCTATTTTGGGTTCGAAATAATTACCTTCCTTATAACCCAACCCATAGGCTCCTATGTAGTTCCTTTTTATGGTTCATGTTTGAGTCCTATAAGGTAATCCCAAAAAGGAACTACTAAGGAGCCCATGGGTAGTTACTACATCCCGTGCTCAGTGCTCCTTTACGTACTCAGATCGCGGCTCAAGCAAAATTCTCCAATTGGCCATTGCTACACAGGAATAGGAGCTCCCTGACACTAGCTGGTGCTTGAAGAGAATCCTAAACTCCAAAGCCCTTAGCCCTGAAATCCTAAGTCTATCCAACCCCGTAACCCCGAAGCCCAACACTCTAAATCCTATAACCGAAGCTCCACCTCAATGGAATTACGGCCTCTTCAAACCCGTTACCAATCCGATAACCCACCAAAACACCATGGTCAACCAGCTCGACTAAACTTCAATCAGAGCTCCTTTACAGTGATCCCCCAGAAAGTCCTCACCCCAATCCCCATCTTTTCTGCTGGAGCATCAATCCCAGTTCGCGGCAACCCATGCCAACAGCTCCAGAAGAGACAAGGACGACCTCGTAAGGCCCTTGCACTTTATTGTTAGGGTTTATTTCTTCGGGTTCGGCTTAAGCTAAGGTTTAGGGTTTGGGGTTTAGGGTTCAACATGTGGGTTTGGGGACGTCTCCCGTTTTGGGGTTGGCACAGTGTGGCAGCCTTGAACCCTTTGTAGGAGAGATCGGCGATGACTTCCACCAACCTGCGGCGCAAAGATGGCTTGCGGCTCCGTGTGTGTATGTTTGGAGATAGCTAGTCACGACAACTCATGATCATCATTGACCATAGTGCCGGCCATGCCATTGATCATAGTCATGCCCAAAAGACGGATCCGAATACTGACTGTCATAATGATATAATGTTCATAACCTTTGTCATCATCGCGCTGACCATAACTACTTACTATAACATCTCCCCACGACTGGACCTCGAAAGGTTCGCGACATTCACCCGCTGCCCTCGCTCGTCGGAGGTCATGATCGTCGAAGTTCCGACCTTCAGCCTCAGGGTTTTGAGGGTTCCTTTGAAGGATTTGGGTGTGGAGTTTAAGACCCTTTGGGTTTCTTGTAGAGCTTAAGATCCTTAGGGTTTCGTTAAGGGCTTCGGGTGTAGAGTTTAAGGTCCTTTGGGTTTCGTTAAGGGCTTCGGGTGTAGAGTTTAAGGTCCTTTGGGTTTCTTAAGGGCTTCGGGTGTAGAGTTTAAGATCCTTAGGGTTTCGCTAAGGGCTTCGGGTGTAGAGTTTAAGATCCTTAGGGTTTGTAGAGCTTAAGATCCTTAGGATTTCTGTGAGGGTTTGGGGTGCTCCTTCAACCATAGGGACCCTTGGGGGGGTAAGGGGGAGGAGGGTAGGGCTTAGGGTGTAGAGTTTTAGAGTTCAGGGGGGGAGGGGGGCAGGGTTTAGGGTTTAGGATTTGGGTGACTTCCCTTCCTAAAAGAGGCCTAAATAGGCCTTTTTACGTCCTTGTTACAGGTATTAAGGCCCCCTACCCTCTGGCCCCTAAGGGTCCTTATGATTTAAGGGCAGATTCGGTTCCGGCAAGGAATGAGGAGAATATAGGGTCCTTGAGAAGTACGATATAGGCACCTAGATAACTTAGAATTGGGCCTTGTCAGGGGTTTATAGGGTTTGGTAAGGGTTTGGCATACAGGCCTTACTAGTAAGACATAAGATGAAGTTCCTTTAACGGGACAATGGGGCATTCTAAGGGATTCTGTTCGTTCTAAGGGTCTGCATAACTTAGAATAGGGTTTCTTTCAGGGGAAATAAAGTCTAGAGCATCACTTTAAAATAGGGGATTGCGCAGTGTTTGGGGATTGTATTCTACTACAATAGAATTTGAACTGCAAGGCGATTCTGTTACCCGATTAGTCTGACCCCTGCATTAACATAGCCCCCTGGCCCACAGGAGCCAGCGTTTGGGGCTACGGGCTGTTTAGGGTTTTGGGACACGGCCGAGAAACACAAGAGTTTGAGCTTCAGCGGGCATCGTGTCAAGAGTCATGGCTGGAAGAGTTCAAAATTTCTCGAACTAAACGTTGTTCTGTGCTTGAGCCCGCGCCCGCAGCAGCACAGCCATCACAGGGTACCCTTTGTTGTATTCCCTCAACGTAGATTACAGTTGCACTTACCGATCAAGCGGAGTTGCGGCAGCCTCATGAGATATGCGTGCAACTTTAGTCGGACCGCAGAAACACTTCTGGCCAACATATCCCAACAGTGTTGCCACGTAAGTGCCCGTCTTGCAACAGAAGCATGATGTGAAGCTTCCTCCATTAGGGATAGCCTGCGCACTGGCTTTGGAACAAGATCTCGCAACGACTAATGAGTACACACAACCAAACACAAACACATGCCACAAATGCAAACCCTAAACCCTAAACCCTACACCCTAAACCCTAAACCAGAACCACTTCTGGTCAGAAATAGCTTGACGTCTGCCTGAGCTGGGCCACCAAGGCGCGCCGGGCACGTCCTCAAGGATTTTTGGCTTGGACTCTACCCATAGGCTCCTTAGTAGTTCCTTGTTGTGGTTTATATTCAGGATCCTATAAGGTAATCCCTAAAAGGAACTACGATGGAGCCTATGGGTAGGGCTACTTAACCATAAGGCTTCAGCGTACGGGTCAGAAACTCTCAAGAACGTCGTGCAGTGTTACAATACTGCTCGCTCATTATGATGCTGCATATTAATAAACTATTTGTAGTAGTCAAATCGTCTGTGACGATGTCAATATGCCCCATGCCTAGATTTGGATAGGCTTCTCGTGCATCATGTTCCTGTGGCTGTCACCCACTCACCAAGTGTTCATGGACTCGCTCACTGACCCACTTAATACCTGATTGTAGTAGGATGACTTTTTATGTCATGTGCTATAACTGATAATGTTGTGTATCCATTGCTGGTGTCATCATTATCCATGTTGCCCTTCCTGTGGCCACTGCTGCCGCGTTCCCGATCACCGTTCGCGTCATTTGCAGCAATACTTTTGCTGTTGGTGTCTTGCCGCCTTCAAGAAGACTTTATTTGGCAGTCTGGAAAACGCCGCCGATGTCAGGTAGTGGTGGTCAGTGCTGAACAAGATGCAACAGAGGAATTGAGTTCATGTGCGTATAGGGCATGCTGAAAATTTGTATCATTAACAAGTGGACAACGGAGCCAAGCACACTATCGGCAACATGTCAAAAATTGCTGTCAATGTGCTACGGCATTGAGTCAGCAGATTCTGGACCTTCGTTCAAAGTCGAAGGTCTTCTGCCTGCATGCCTCCACTGTCAATGCCTTCATCTTTGGAACAGGGTGCAAGGCGGAGCACTGAGCACCCTTAGACCCCGAACCCAAACCCTTACTAGCCTCAGGATTCAGGCTAGTATTCTAAACCCTAAACCCTAAGCCCCTAAACCCTTATACAAAAAAACCGATGGCACCGCATATTCAAAGCAGAGGTGCCTTGCATGGTCGCTGCAGAGGCCGCCATGGCCGAGCGAAGAGGTCTCGAAAGTCTTGCCGCACTTGCAACCTGGCCGTCGGTTGTGGAGGGTTTAGGGAGAAGGGTTTTTCAGGGTTTAGGGATAACGGTTTGGGGTGGACTATGATGTATTGAGGGTTAGGGTGGACTATGATGTATTATGGATTAGGGTTTAGGGTTTATTAGGGGTTAGAGTCGAGACAATCGGATCTCAAAGAGAACTTCGGCGCCAGCTGCACCTCCTGGCAGCGCCTCCAGCTGCAAGTTCCTGTCAAAGGTCGATGGTGCGCTGGGTAACGAAAGGTACGGTTCATGATATAGATCCTGCATTACCCATAATGAGGAATATACCATACTTCCCATGGTTTAGAGTCTTTGTTAAGGCAATGCAGGATTTATATCATCAGCCGTAGTAACATCTCCACAGAAAAGGCAGCCAAACACCACGGGACCTAGTGCTCGCTTGCGAAGGGCATCGGTGACTTCTGTCGACCTCGTCCAAGACTTGTTACTCTCACAAATCAGCGATGGTGCTGCAACTCGCCTGGAAGTGGTGCCTTGATCAGGCGGTGACACGTTTGGAAGCCTCTTTGTATGCGTCTGCACTCTGCCAACTGAAAGTCTAGGGTTGAGGGTTTAGGGTTAGGAGTCAAAGTCAAGCGCAGTTGTGTTTCTGCAATCCCATACCCCATAATTCTAATTCTGAATGCCCTGGTTCAAGTCCCGAAGTGTCCCTGGCAAAACTGCTAGGCGCCCAGCTGGTCATCGCCACCATCGCACAGGAGCATGCGGAAGGCCACATTCACCGGGTCCGCCTGTTTCCAAAGCCAAGGGCCGCCAAAACGAAGCAAACCCCATAAACCAGCAAAGACCAAAAAAGGCGTCTAAACCCCCAGCCCGAAAACCTAAATCCTAAGCCCTAAACCTACCCAAAAAGCGCAAAGAAAAGCGGCCTCGGCAGACGACCAATCTTCCCAAGCCGCCAAGGCCAGGAAACCTGACAAACAGATTTCCAAGGAAGACTGAACATACTGTCGAAAAGGGTTTAAGAGTTTAGGGCTTAGGGTTTAAGAGTTCAGAGTTTAGGCCAAAGGAACCCGTCTGACACACTCCAAGAAATCGATGCGGGAAGGGTTTAGGGCCGTTTAGGGTTTGAGTAGGCTTAAGGCTCTTAAAGTGTAGGGTCCAACCCTTAACCCTAAATCTCAAAGATCCGCGCCTGAACCTCAAATCCCAAATCCAAGACAGTTCTCGGAGCCCCTGCGTGCTGGCCCACTGGCGGGCTTCGGAAGCGTGGCAAGCTGGTGCCTCGGATCACCAGGAGCCCAAGGAGCCAGAAAAGTTTAGGGTTTAGGGTAGACCTGAAATTACCAAAGGGGGCTTGGTTTTATGATTTTTGAGCTGGGTTCCTCAGTTAAGGGCTGTTGGGGCTTGATTTTCTGATTTGAAGCATCTTCCGAAGAGTACGTAAAGCTTTAAAGTGTTTTTTTCTGCTCTCGGGTCCGGATTGACACTTTAATGACTAGAGTGTAACGCGTTGATTATGATATGCTATATATTAAACAAATATTATGCACTGAATTTGATATACAAAAACAATATTTTAAAGATCTTCCTCGAGTGAAACACATAGGCTGAATTTCCACAGCATTTCAGGTTTGGTAAGGAAAAAAATTGGGCACACCACATTCTGAGAGCGTTGAATATGATAATACCATATATTGAAACTTTATGTATTGAATATAAAATAGACAATAATATATAATGTAATAATAAATAATTCTGTGGCAAGGGTCTGTTCCTTCAGTTGGAACGAAGCCCATCCCAGGAGGCAGCGATCGCATCTGTCCTTGGCCGATGGCTCCCACACCCAAGTGCCGCGCACCAGATCCCTAATCCTAGACCCCTAAGCCCTAAACCCCACCTAAACCCCACCTAAACCCCAAACCCTAACCCCCTAAACCTAAACCCTAAGCTTCTTGATTCTTCTCCAAGGCACCGGGAAGAGGAACTCCGCACTTTGAATCTCGTGCGCAGCTCCGGCTTTCACCTTCGCAAGGCTCTTGGCAGTGTTTAGGGTTTAGGAAGGGTTGGGCCAACTACGATGCCGGGCTCCCGGCCGCAACATCACGACAGGCGTTGCAGTACTGTGGCTTGAGATCCTGGGCTGCCACTTGCTTATATGCCTTTGGAGGGCGAAGTCGCCCGGCGACCTGCCTCTTCCGTCTGTGATATCGTCTTCAACATCTTCCCGAAGATCTTGACACAAAGGACCTGCACGACGAATATGCGCATTCGGGAGTGTCAATTCGTTTTGATGTCAAAAGAGAATCTTGCCGAAGTGACGTGCGTACATATATTTCACCAGGTTTCATCAGGCGACTTGTTTTGACTTTTGACCGCAGTAGCCTGGAGAGATGCAAAGGGCCCAAAGGGCACAGGCTATAATCAGAATTTCATATCCCAGCAACTCTGGCACGGCGTCTAACCAAAACGTCTCTACCGAAAGAGGGTGATGATTGCCATCGCGGTGGTAAGCCCTTGCTGCCTGAGGCTGCCTGGGTCATCTAGGTCTATACTTCAACTAAAGAGAACACCGAGCACCCCGTCTCAAAGGCAATTGGAACAACCGTGTGCATCATGATCTTGAGCGCCCATGTGTCGTCGGCGCCGGCAGTAGTCACAACAGCCATAGTCGTTGCCATTTCCATCTCGCCGGCGGCGCCGACAATCGCTTTGAGAAACGCGGCTTCCTGGCTCGTCATCGATGACATCGCTGGCTCCATGATCGTGTCCTGGCGTCTGCAGGAGAGCGGTCTGCTCTTCGCTGTCTGTCGCGGAAATGCAAGCTGCTGTGGTTGGTGGCATGAGCGCCGCAACTGCTCCCCAAAACCCTGTAGACCGTCACTGTTATCACAAGCAGCAACAGGAGAACCTGCAAGAGAAATGGCTGCCATAGTCGTGATAAGTGTGAAGCTTGATTCATCCAAGTGCATGCTTCTGGCCAGGTCAAAGGGAGAACTTGGGAACCTTCCAGATCTTCCCGACCCCTTCTTTCGGCAAAAATGGCTAAGTCTACCCAGGCGAGATTTCGGGAGCGAGAATTTCGGTAGTCTCTGAAAAGACGATGCCCATCGATGGCCTCTGCGCTCTGATGAGCAGCAGTGCATCCCAAGGCACTGAGCAAAGCTTCATGGAGCCGGTCAAGCGGGTCGCGACGCAAACTGTTTAAACCTTCAATTTTCCTCACTGGCCAGCGATCTCACATCTAATCTGTCTTAGCACCCTCCGATCCTTCCGCACACGCAGCCCATGGCAGGTGTCTTGTCTACAGCGAGCTAAACATGCCTACTGCGCCTCACTTTCGAAAGCGGTCCCTTGTTCAACCGGCATTGTTTGCTGGGAGAGATGTATAGATTCCGCTGTACACCCTACAGCCAAGACCCCGGCCCTAAACACTAAACCCGACTTCTTCCCCAGATTTTGCCACTCTAAAACCATGAACCCTAAACATATCAAATCAGGCCCTGCAGCGCCTTGGCATCACCAGCCCCACGTGACCTGATCAGCATCTAAATGATTTATTTTTATCTAAGACTCTACTCTTCATTATGTGCCATATACGGTAAACTAATTATTATTTTCTCTGACCATGCCAGTAGGACAATCTTGACAAGTAGAGTTGCCGGATTGCTTGTTTTCAGCTCTTGCGTACCTCCTGGTGAAACTTATATTGCATTGTGCTATATTTTGAGACGGCATGAAATAACATACTTTATGCTATTCGGGGATTATAGAACTTTGTACTGTGCTATTTACTACTCGATACAGTAGTGATTTCTGTAATAGTCTATTCTGTTCTATTCTGTTCTATGCTGTTTCATCACAGCATACCGGTATTCTGGTGTACTGCATGTTTTCGAACTTTATATTGCTTAATTACCCTGTTTCGTTATCTTATGTTATCGAATACTCGAGCGCATTCGATCTTATGCTGGTCGATACCGCTCTATTAGGAAACTTCAGAATCTCGTACTGTGCTACTTACTATTCGATAATGATTTACATAATTCTCTCGTCTGTTCTAACCTATTCTATTCTATGCTGCTTCGTCACATCACATCGGCACGTTTTCAATTTCTATTTGGTTTATTTATCCTGATCCTTTGTATAATGGTACAAAATACTCGAGTATGGTAGATTCTATGCTGGTCGATATTGCATCATATTTTCAGTTGAGTTCTATTATAACTTATTACACTATACCACGTCTGTCCGATGCGACTCCGTTCCATGTTATCTGCTGTTGCAGCATATTGTGTTACATTTTATTGCGTTGTAGTGCATCCTACTCCATGCTATTCAGGAGCGACAGCTCATATTATCTTACCTTTTCTTATCTCATGTCATTATGATAGCTCATACTGCATTGTCTGATGCACCGTCAGTTTATTCAATCTTGTTAGATTTGTTCGGCTATGAGGTTACACTATGTTATACTTTATGTTGTCATAGCCCCTTGCCCCTTCACCCAAGTGCCTGAGGACAGCCGATGCCACACCCTCAACCGCGCTGCGGAGAATTGGAGCAGAGGAGGCGGTGACCTGTCCAAGGAAAGCCAAGGCATAGACAGGATAGAGGAGCTTTGACCCAAACTTTGGAATCCCGCTAAATATGGATCCTCATTTAAAGGCCCCGAAATAGGCATCCTCGCTTTAAGGGTCCCTGCATATGGTACCCAGAGAACCCAACATCCCTTAAAAAGGAATAGACCTTAAATCATAGTATTAAGGCCCCTATAATTTATGGTATATTCCTTAATTAAGGGGTATTGGGTACGCCCAGTGTCTGAAACCCCCATGTCGCTCTTCTGGGCCGAGCCTTTAGCGAGGAGGACGCAATCTCGGCCACGATGTCTTCAACGAAGATCCTGGCGTTTGGTTTAGGGCTTGTAGGACTTCTAGGATTCTAGGGCTTGTGGGGTTTAGGGTTTGGGGGTTTAGGGTGGGGTAGGGTTTAGGGGTTCAGGGCTTAGTTAATGCTGATAGGGTTTTGGGTTGTTGAGAGCATACATAGGGTCTTAGGCGGTCTTAGGGCCAGTGCACTTAGAAAGAGCATCAACGAAGCCGACGGCTACCAGCACCGTTCCCTGGCTCTGCTAGTGCAGTCCCCGTAGGCTCAGGAAACAGCCAAGCCTCATGGCTGCGTCAGAGGAGTTCTTCACGGCGACCTACGAGGCAGCGGACCCATCCGTAAACAAACAACGAGGAACTGCTCTGTCCCTAACCTCCCAGGTACCTACTATATAGGGCCCTAGGGGCTCTAGTACCATGTATAGTAGGTACCTGGGGAGTTAGGGTGTCTCGATGCCCGAACCTGTGGAGAGAAAAAAGGTTCCGTGAGGGCTGTTTCTCTAAACCCTTCCTCTAGTCTCCATTGTAGTTCCTTTTTTTGGTGTAACCCATTCTATATATTAAGGATCCCAAAAGGTAACCCCAAAAAGGAACTACGATGGAGACTGCAGGTAAACCCTTTTGGCATAGATAGTCTCCATTGAAGTTCCTTTCTTGAGTTTAACCAATTCTATAAAGGATCCCATAAAAGGTAACCCCTAAACCCTTTTGGCATAGTGCAGGCCTGTACCAGAGCCAATGCCGCCAGGCGGGCTCCAGAAGCGGCCGAAGAAGTGGCTGCAGGAGGTGCGGCCAGGGCGGCCACGGCCTGGGAAGCTGCGACGAAAGTAGGAGCGCTGTCTTTCTTTCTTTGGGGGACTTAATGATTCGACTAGGACATTCGGGTATATTGAATCATATCGGTAAGTCTTCAGGCTTCTCTAATATCAAGGCCTTTATAGGGTTTGGGGCCGCTTGGAGTTTCCTTTTTAAGACTTCTTCATTATTACAATTATTATTATTATTAGTATTACTATTTATTATTACTATTATAATTGCGATTGCTATTATTATTATTGTTATCATTATTATTAGTGTTGTTATTATTACTATTATTATTACGATTGTTGTTATTATTATTATTGTTATTATTATTAATAATATTATTTTGATGCTCTCCCCCGGGCCTGAATGAGAGCCGATGCAACGGTTGCTGCCAGTTTCTTTCGCATCTCGGCCTGCGCGGCTCTGCATGTTTTAGGGTTTGGGGTTTTAGGGTTTAGGGTTTGGCATGTTGCTACCATGGTCGTCGACAGAAGCGATCCGGACGGCGAGTTTCAAAAAACGCAAGACCATGAGAGGCCAATTCGGGCTTAGGGTTTAGGGCTTTCGGCTTTAGGGTACACACAGCTCTACCTTGCGATCCTACATCAGTCTTGTCCCTAAACCCTAAACCAAGCTCTCTGGCCGAATTCCCCCCGCCTTTTCTGCCAAGGGCTTGGCATGCTGCTTCAGCGAATCCAGGAGCGCATGGAAGTTGTCCATCCTCCGGCGCTCTTGGAGGATCAGGGGGCTTAGTAAGTAAAGTTATATTGGGGGTTATAAGCAGTAAGTTCAGCTTTGCTAAGACCAATGATCCTTAGAACCCTAATCCCATACAGATCCCTTGTTTGAACCCTTCAAGTTGCTAAGTCCCATGAAAACCATCATAGGTCTATAGAAACCCTTGAGGAATCGTCTACGGAACCCCTTCTGTCACTAAGTCCCGTGATCCTCTACGTTGAAAAGCCGCGGCAAGAGGAGGGATAGAGCTGGCGCTGGGCCGAAGCCTGGGTTCTTGTTAAGGGATTCAACTTAAGTTACCATAATAGGGATCTATGGTAAATAATATGGTTTCCTTGTTATGATAACTTAAACTAAATCCCCTAACAAGAACCCAGTAGCTCGTCAGTCCTGTGAGTATCGAAGGTTGGAGCAACCTGACAGATGGCAGGCAAACTACTATATGCTAAGCATGGACTAGTTCATACAATTATGGTTATGTAGTCTTGTCTATTCGATTACATGTTATATATATATATAGCCTTATATATTCTTACAACAG
The DNA here is from genome assembly GCA_905231915.1 of Symbiodinium necroappetens. Taxonomy (NCBI): domain Eukaryota; class Dinophyceae; order Suessiales; family Symbiodiniaceae; genus Symbiodinium; species Symbiodinium necroappetens. Next base: position 13,445 of record CAJNJA010020265.1, on the reverse strand, counting down.
CTTCCGAGAACAGGCTGTCGAAGAGGACCGCACCGCCACAGCCGTAGCCAGCAGCCGCGAGGACGCCTGCAGTCGCACACGCATCTACGTTACATATATATATATATATATGATTACATATTATATATATATACATATACATATACATATGTATATACGTATATATATATATGCATGTATGTAT
>CAJNJA010020265.1:0-13145 GCA_905231915.1 Symbiodinium necroappetens | reverse complement strand
GCACATGCACATGCACATGCACAGGCACATACACACAACAACAACAACAACAACAACAATGCCAGAACAAAGATAGCAACAATAATCACCACAGCTAAATTAATAAATGCGACTGTAGCTATCAACAGCAGCATAGAAATGATAGTTATACATCACACGAAAGGTACGGATATAAACGTCGGTGAATAATAAGCAGGCATACGTGCATACAAACACATATATACATACACGTATGTACAAGTATATGTATACGTATGCATGTGTACATGCACTATATCACAAAATAACTCTGGTTGTCGGTATCCTTGTATGGGTGTCTGTACATATGTATGTATGTATGTATGTATGTATGTATGTATGTATGTATGTACGTATGTGTGCATGTTGGTATGTAGGTATGCAGGTATGCATGCATGTACGTATGTATGTATGTACGTATGTATGTATGTATGGGTATATGTAGGTATGTACGTATGTATGTATATATGTACGTACGTATGTATGTATGTATGTATGTATGTATGTATGTATGTATGTATGTATGTATGTATGCAAACAGCGCGCACACACACACACATGTGCGTACATGCGTGTATATATATATATACGCACATGCTGAATATGTTTAGATGTAAGCCTATGTAGATGCATATGTATGAGACGGTACTTTTGGAAGACAGAATTGAATCTTTTCTAGCTGGGTGCTCGTTGAAATGCAAACTGTTTTGCAGAATGCTTCAGAATCTTCGGAAGAGATGGTACGCTGTGTTTTCAGACGGCCTCTGCCGTAAGCGGTGCGTCGTGGATCAAGCCTTGAACCTCAGCTGCTAGCTCAGAGAGCACACAGAGCTTGTGGAGCAGGGCAAGTGCAGCAAGGAAATGCAAGGCATCAAGCAGAAACTGTAGACTTGCAAGAACCTTTCCACAGTCAGGTCATCTATTTGCTGTCCCAGCAAAGCTACTGGCATGAAGTGCCGCTGAGTTCTCACAGCAAGATATCTTGCAACATATCATCTTGCTGGGCTTAAAAGGAGCCAGGTTCTGAAAGTTTTCTGGGATGCGCGCAAAAGCTTCCGATGCTATTGCTGCCACCCTCCTTTCACTGGAGTGGCACTGTCTGGTTGGTACACATCTGCTGGCGTCTCTCACAGGGTTTAGCGTTGAGGGCTGTCACAGATCCATAAAACAACAAAGGACCGAAGATGCTTCCGCTGCACTTCGCTTTGCTCCTGAGTTTCTCCAGGTCCAGCACGCGGCTTGCAGCCAATGTGCGCAGGGAACACAGCACCTCTCATTTCAATCTCAGATTCTTGGAAGTAACTTCCCACGGGTGCTGAGACCATGAATCGTTGCGGGCTGGTGTTTGCGGCAGCACTCCCCAGAGAGCCCAATACCCCTTAATTACGGAATATACAATATTAACTAAGGCCCCTGCAATTTAAGGCATATATTCCTTATTTAAGGGGTATTGGGCTCTCTGGGTCTCTCTTCTCGGCACCTTCAGTGCTGCTGAACTCATGTCGGGCGCCTTGGCATGGAGTGGACTGCATGGGAGTTTCCAATAATAAGGGGTACCCTATTTTGGGGTTCTTATAATAAGGATCCTAGTATTTCGGGTACTATATTAGGGTCCCCTATTTTCGGAAACCCCCGCATGATGCAAGGTGAACATCACGTCAAGGCATACCGCAGAACAGACATGTCGTAAACCCCTAAACCCTAAATCCCTAAAGCCCTAAAGTGGTAGCAGGTCCTCCTAAGCCTTGAGTTGATGCTTCCCTTAAGCTACCATAACCTACTTTTTTGTAGGTTCTTAGCATAAACTTTAATATGGAATTTATAGGAACCCTACAACAAAAAGTAGGTTTTGGTAGGTTAAGGTCTGGTTCGCCACGATCAACTGCTCTCAAAGTAGGTGCTATCTGAAAGCTCTGGGAAGCCCGAAGCGGTGAAGAGTTTCGTCAATGATGACAGGATAAGAGGCTCTAAGGCTTTAGCTCATAGCGGCTTAGGAGTTTAGGATTTAGGGTTTAGGATTTAGGGGTTTGGGGTGATGAGATTCTTCACTTTCTTTGTTTGCCAACTGTTTCTTCGCGCAGGTGGCAGAAGGCTCATTCCGAAGTGACGTGTAGACAATGCACGATGTCCCACCCTGAGCACTTCAGCCCTGTAGCTGCTGAACCATGCTAAGCCCCTTAACCTGAAGCCACACCAAAGTACTGTTGATGATATATATCCTGCATTACCTTAAGCATTACCTTAAGAACCCCAAACTATGGGAATTATGGTATATTCCTTACTATGGATAATGCAGGATTTCTATCATCAGCCGTAGTAGGTGCCACGCCGTCCACTCGGCCTGGCTATGCTGGGACATGACAGAAGGCCCCAAGCAGGTGCTCGCAGCTTGAAGTTCGGACTTTGCGTTTGAAAGGTTAGTGCTCTATCAACCAGATAGCCCAACACTGAAAGCCTGCTTAAAGGAACTATTTAACAGGAAATTGAAAATCCTGCATCCCAGAACTCTGACAGCAACCCTGATAGAGTACAACTCTACGAGGAACCCGGCAAAACCATAACTCCTCTTGCAGAATCCCCAAACCCTAAACCTCTGCTGAGCCCTGAAGCTTTCTCTCTTCTTCAATATCGCTCAACCTTTCAAAGACAGACGCAATAGATAAGGCGCAAAAGTGTTTAAAGTTCTCCCATTGGCTACGCCTGCCGGGACCGGAGAACGCTCAGCGTCTGCTCCACCTCATGAGATTTAGGGCCCAGAAGCCTTATATAATAGGGTCTTGGGGCCGAAAAGCCTTAAGGTATGAGTCCTTTGAGGGTACCTATAGTTCCTTTTTTTGGTTTAACCAATTCTATATTAAGGATCCCAAAAGGTAAGCCCGAAAAGGAACTACAATGGAGACTATAGGTACGGCCCAATTGAAGTGACGGGCTCCTTCATGGTATTGTAAGAGTTTAGGGTTTAGGGCTCGTTCCCTTCAGATTTCTCGTCAGGATCTAAAACCTTGAAGAGAGGAAGTGAGAACGGTGAAGCGGTATCAAAAAGGTAGGCACTTCCGGGGTTTAGGGCTACCATTACTATAAGACTATAAGAGTTGTGGGATTTGTGTCGTCTTTTCGGGTGCCTTGCAAGGGCTGCTACAGGGCTACTAGACGGGTTTGCTATCAAGGATACTGTACATAGGGTTCGTGTTGAAGCTACTTCTGCGGGTTATAGATGGCTTTCGGGCATTCAGGGTTTGAGTTTTTTTTGGAATATTGGAGGGGGTGGGGAGTCCCCGAGACTTTGGGACGTCAACTTTGCATCCCAAGACCTGCAGAGTCAGGCAGGGTCCATGGTCTCGATGGGTATACTGGGCTATTGTTAAGGAACTTAGTCCAGGATACCATAAAAAGGGATCAAGCAAAAAAGCATGTAAATAACATTTATGGTATTGTAAACTAAGCTCCTTAACAAGAACTCAGTACAGGTGGCAGTCTGTGGGGTTTAGGCTTCTTGCTAGATGTGGTGCGCCGCACAATCAAGAACTACTTGCAGGTGCGCAATAATAACGATGTAACAAATAGTAACAATAATAACACTATATTGTTGATGATAACCGTAATAATACGAACAAGAATAATCATAATACGAATAATCGAAAATGATAATAATGATGAGAATGATAGTAAAAGTGTCCTACTTTGTTCCTCGGCCTTCGACCTTTTCGCTTAGGGGCGTGCGTCGGTGTCTGTGTATTCTCTCTGTTCGTGTGTGTTGTGTCTGCATCTGGCGAGTGTGCAGGTGCCTGGCCTGTTTGCCTGGGTGCTTTGTATCCGAGAGACTCGCCGTTGAAGCATGTGAGGCGCATGTGCCCATCTGTTCCCTCTTCGCCTTTCACGAACTTCAATAAAAAAAAACCTGAACAAGGGGAGCTTGAGTGTGACCGTGGAGAACGGTGAATCTGTAGACCCCAAACCCGTGTAGCAGTCACCCCCTAGACTCTTAGACCCGAAACCCTAAACCCCTAAACCCAAAACTCAAAACCCCTAAACCCAAAACCCTAAGCCCTGAACCCCTAAACCCAAAACCCTAAACCCCTAAACCCCTCCGCCTATACCCCTTAAGCCCTGAACCCGCCTCTGTGAGTTCACCACGGCTGATGGCGGCAGCGGCATCACCCAACACGCTGCAAAGCTCGCTCGCCTTGCTTGGGGGTCTTAGGCTTCTGGATTTAGGGGTTTAGGGGTTTAGGGTTTAGGGGTTTAGGGGTTTAGGGGTTTAGGGTTTTGGGGTTTAGGGTTTTGGGGATTTAGAGGTTCAGGGTTTAGAGGGTTTAGGATTTTGGGTTTAGGGGTTTAGGTTTAGGGTCTTAGGCTTTTAATTTAGGATTTAGGGTCTTAGGCTTTTGGGTTTAGGTTTTAGGGTCTTCGGGTTTAGGGTTTCGGGTTTTGGGGTTTAGGGTTTTAGGTTTAGGGTTTGGGTTCGCTTGCAACAGCTTTGGAAGGACACGCACCGTCACGAGCATGCTCATATACTCATCATGCCATTCCTGCTGTCCGGATCTTTCTTGACCATTGATCAGCAATGGCAACAGCCGTGGAATCAATGAACCATGGCAGCAAGCTGAATGAAGATCTCTCTACAGCAGGGACGCCGAGCTCGCGACCATTATGCAATGTGGAGGCTCCGCTTCACCAATTGTTGTCTTGTCTTGCAAATGGCTGGAGCAGGTACGGAGAGCATTTCACACTCCGTCAACTTGTATGGATGCAGTAGTAGTTGAACTTACACTCTGAACCCTAAACCTACTCCCCCAACCCCTAAACCCTAAAAACCTAAATCCTACACCTCCCCCGGCGCACGCTGAATCTCGAAACCCTAAGGGTGGTTAGTTCTCTAACTTAGGATCCCGCTTTAAGTCCCCAACATACGAAAGAATAAGAGATCCAAGGTTCAGGGTTTAGGGTTTAAGGTTTAGGGTTGGGGATCCAAGGTTCAGGGTTTTGGGGTGTAAGGTTTAGGGTTTAGGGTTTAAGGTTTAGGGTTTAAGGTTTAGGGTTTAAGGTTTAGGGTTTAGGGTTTAAGGTTTCGGGATGCCAGCTCAGAACTTCGACCCGAACTGCTGAAAAAACAACTCTCCCGCCAAACCCCAAAGACATTGCTTTTGGGTTCAGGGTTTAGGGTTTAGGGCTTCTGATATGTGAGCCTTCTTCTTCAAGATAACTGTATTCATAAATGCTAGTCATAATCAAAATAGTACAAGCAAATATACGCGAACATAGCAGAACAATAATAAAAGGATAAATCATACTACTACCAATAATAATAGCAACACTAATAACACTAACAACAATCTATAACTAAGTCGTCAGGCTCTTTGTCTTACGCTTCCTGGCCTGTCCACTCTCGACTGCTGGATGCACGCCACATACCGCCGCTTTTTCCACTGCCAACTCCAGAAGTGATGTAATGACGGAGGATGCTCTGCATGGAAGAAGCATGTGGGGGTTTCCGAAAATAGGGGACCCTAAAATAGTACCCTCAATAGTAGTCCTTGTTATAAGGACCCCAAAATTAGGGTACCCCTTATTTTCGGAAACTCCCATGTCTGCCAAAGGTGGCAGAAGCATGTCATGGCTCTTTTTGGAGGAAACTCGGAGAGACCAAACCGTCCGGCTTGCAGAGTCTCAGAATGCCACACGTAGGCTTCATTGGTCCTGCGAAGCGAGGGTCTAGTAAACTTAGGGCCCTCCCCCTAAGCCGTATACCCTAAGCCCTAAACTCTAAGCCCTATAAACTTAGGGCCCCCCCCTAAGACCTATATACCCTAAGCCCTAAACTCTAAGCCCTAACTAAGGATTAGGAGCTGGGGATTGCATCTGCAGGTGCATGGGAAGGTCAAGTTTGCTGCGAAAGCGCTCCTCGAGGGCCTGCACAATCTTTTCGGTCAGGGCAGTAATAGTTGGGTAGTCGAACCTGCAGCAGAAATGGGTTTAGGGTTTAGGGGTTTAGGATTTAGGGTTTAGGGTTCAGGGCATAGAGGCGCAAAGCGGCCATTTTTGCATCAGGGTGTGTACAATCGCCTGAAGGTCTGTGCACACGGAGGTTCAGCTCTCATGACTGTGCTTCCTTACCCTGCAACCCCAAGCAGTTCCCCCGAAAAAATAAACCTCAAAGGAACCCTACTAGCACCCCTAATTGCAGGACCCTTTACGCTATCCTCCCCATAAAGGAAGAATCCCTTAACCTCTAAACCCCTAAACCCTAAACCCCTAAACCCGTAAGCCCCTGAACCCTAAACCCCCTAAACCCCTAAAACCCCTGAACCCTAAAATGAGCTGACAGCCGGGTGCCGCGCATCAATGAAGCCGGCCTTGGTGCTGTGCGCAGAAACAGCAACCCCGACCTTCCCCAACCCATTGAGAAATATGCCTCCTTTTAGGGGTCCTTAAAGGGAGCTACAAGGGGTTTCTAGAGGGGGTTCTAGAAAAGTTTTTATAAGGGTTTTATAGGGGTAGTTCTCTAAACTGGGGTCCCTTTTAGGGTCCTTTTTTTATTATGAGGGTGCCGTACTACATTGGTGACATAAAAAGGGACCCTAATGTAGAGAACTACCCATATCATGGATCCTAGTAAAATTTAAGTTGACTTGGCTCCAGCTTTCCACAAAGGCGAAGCTTCGTTTCTTTGGTTGATGTGCACACACAGAAGCAGAAAGAGAGAGCGTCCCCAGAACAATCGGTTGCTGAACATAATGGCGAGATGTCACGTATGGTCTATCGGTGCAACAATCTCCCGCTTCGCCAAGCCCCCTTTATATATACCTTTCCGATTAAGGTCTATTCCTTAACTAAGGGATTTTTGAAGGTCTGGGAACTTCTATGACCCATGGTGCGAACTGCATTCCTCAAGCTCTTTAAAGGTTTAGGCTTTGGGGTTTAGGGTTTAGGTTTTGGGGTTTGTGTTTAGGGTTTGGACTTGAGGGTCATGGGTGGTTTTAACCCTTAACCCGAACCCTAAATCCTATTTTTGGTTTGAGGGTACTCCAAGCGTCGGACAGCTTCACGTTGAAGTCGCGCGTCAGGTCGTTGCGGAACTGGACACTGGACAAGCTGTCCTGGCACGCGGTGTTTTTGTTTGTTTTAAGGGCCTTTTTCGTGGCTTGCGCTCCACGCGATGGGTTTAGGGTTTAGGGTTTGATGCGTTGGTCCCCATCAGGGTGCTATAACTGCGGGCTACGATTCGGCTTCTCATGCATTTCTGGCAAGGACGATCCAACAGTCGCTCTCAAGCGGTCCAGGCCAGTGTCCATTAGAGGGGTGTCATCTGCCACTTCGTCAGCACCTCGTTTGGCATCAGTCGCTCACGGCAGCTGGTGTTAGTCACAAGAAAGACCAACGGAAAAGCAAAATGTAAGGGCTTGGCTTCCAAGAATGCTCTCGACCTCTTTCCTGATCATCTCCTTCACTTGTGCTGGCTCCGGCCTGGAACATGTCAGGGCTTTCAATGCTCAACTCACTGCAAATGTCTCTCAGGGAGGTACCCCTTCTGCTGCACAGCCACAGACCTTAGAAGACTGAAGACTGGGCGAATCGGTGTGCAGCTGAAGCAGCGCAGCCAGCTGGATTGCTGAATCCTAATGTAGTTCCCTTAATAATTAGAATAGGCTTTTGGGGGTTCCTTATTATAATTATTGTACAATATACCCCAAACCCTATTCTAATTATTAAGGCCCCTATATTAGCTGCAGTCTGGAGCAGTGTAAGGACCTTGCGCCGCTGCACCCGGCTCTGGTGTTGGTGCAATGGCCTCCATCGGTTTAGGGTTTAGGGTTTAGGGTAAGTCTCCACGGAGTTGACATTGCGCTGCCGAACCAAAGCCTCAACGTCATAGCTTCCTCCTCCTCCCAGTGCCACGCCACTCCTGCACGTCATGAAACTTCATCGCACCGGCCGTCTCTCTCCCTCCAAAATTCTGAGCCGCTGTCGGGCCAATTTCATTCAACAGCTCGTTGGCTGCTGCCTGGACCAAGTAGTCATCACACACTAGCAACAAGCCACAAGCGGACGAATCTTGCGTTAAATCAAGTACCGTAATCTTCGGCAGTTAATGATGATGTATTTCACCTTCTTGTGGATACCGCATGGTTTTGCCTGGCAGCCGTATGTCCTGTCTGTTGCAAAGCTGAGCTTCTCACCACACCCTCGTCATCGCTGATCCTGTGGAAGATGTCCAGTGCCTGGCAGCATAAAGGGCCTTTAGGGTTTATAAAGTGTAGGGTTGAGGGGTTTAGGGTTTAGGGTTTTGGGCTTCTTCCTGTTATTAGAATGAGGTGCGATGCTCAATGGACTCAAAGATAACTATGCTGTCCGGCACGATTCTGACTAGTAAAGTTCGACCTGTATACTCCTGCACTGCAAGACGATGTGTTGCAACTATCATCGCTACACTTCCATTCTATTCCAAGGATCCGACTATGCTTGGCGTGTCATGCGCCATGAACATTACGAAGACTGACAATCCAAGCGCTTCTCTTGCTGCTGGCTGCTTCTTTTGTCTTGCAATCTGTCAAGACGCCTAAACTATGCACATATGCTGATCGACATGTGTATGTGTGAGTGAGTGAGTGAGTGAATGAGTGAGTGAGTGAGTGAGTGAGTGAGTGAGAGTGAGTGAGTGAGTGAGTGAGTGAGTGAGTGAGAGTGAGTGAGTGAGTGAGTGAGTGAGTGAGTGAGTGAGAGTGAGTGTGAGAGTGTGTGAGTGAGTGAGTGAGTGAGAGTGAGTGTGAGAGTGTGTGAGTGTGTGAGTGATTGAGTGATTGAGTGCGTGAGTGCGTGAGTGCGTGAGTGAGTGGGTGAGTGAGTGTGTATGGATGAGTCGGTGCCACTGTCTGTATACATATACACGTTAACTTCAGTATGCGCCTACACATATACGCATTTGCATGCTCGTCTATTTACTGTACTTATGCATCTATGGCGGTCACGTTCGTGATACTGTTGATGATATAAATCCTGCATTACCTTATGGACCCTAAACTATGGGAATGATGGTATATTCCTTATTCAGGGTAATGCAGGATTTGCATCATCAACCGTATATCCTTCTGTGCCCGCGCCGCCTCCTCGGCAGATTTCTCTGCCAGTCCTGCGGTCCTTGGAGAAAACAAGGGTGTCGTTTAGGTTTTGAGGGTTTTGACTTTAGGGTTGCGGGTTTGTTTAGGGTTTTGGGGGTTTTGGCTTTAGGGTTACGGATTTGAGGTGCTCCGAATCGAGCACTTTCTAGGCGAGCTTGCTATTTCAAACTGGGAAAAATTACCCACCCACCCACCCACCCACCCACCTACTATTCTAGTATTCAAACAAGAGCGCAGTATCTCATCAGCGATGTCTGCCAACGATCGTCAAAAAAACTAAAAACAAGCCGCTGAACGTAATCGCTCTACCAGATCAGCGACACTGGCGATTTTAAGATTCGGAACTGCTATTTTAGAGCTCCGACCAACGAATACTTGGGCCTTGCCCGCGAATATTTGTGCCTTGCCACGAATTTCCTGTAAGGTGTTAATATTCATGTGAAGGAGAGGTTTAGGGCTTGGGGTCTAGGGCTTAGAGCTTCTAGGAATTATGGCTTTGGGTTTGTCATGGCCTGGAGTGTAGGTTTCATTGAATCTTCAGGATAATTGTCGATTTAGCCAGAGTTTACGGACTGAGTGTGCGGGTCCCACTCTAGGGTTCAATAATGCTGAGGACACGTGGGGTTAATGTTGGAATCTGATTCAGAAACCCCGGCCCTACAACACCAAAATGTCAAAGAAGCCTAATGAAGGCCCAGGGTTTCTTAATCAGGTTCCTATATGAGGGTGTATTTTGAATTTGGTTTTTAGGGACATCCGGATGCCCTGCCCAATGACTGTCCTCAGATCTTCCAATATCCCTTTCTTAAGGAATATGCCTAAACTTGTAGTACCCTAAACCCTAAACCCCTAAACCCTAAACTTGTAATAGGATCCTTAGTATGATTTCAAGTATATACCTTAATTAAGGATTTTTGCAAGATCTGGGTACCCTGCACCCTAAACCCTGTAGATCCTTTGTAGGTCGCTTATAGGAATCCTTCAAGGAACCTTTTGAAGGGATTTTGGAGGATCTGGATCACTGAATAAACCCTCATACAACCCTAAAGCCTCAACCCTCCTGAAAGGGGTTTTGGAAGATCTGGATCACTGAATAAACCCTAAACCCTAAAGCCTCAACCCTACTCAAAGGGGTTTTGGAAGATCTGGATCACGTCTAAACCCCCTAAACCCCTAAACTCTGAACCCTAAACCCCTAAACCCCTAGTAACGCTGAGCGCGCAGCCCGAGCTCGAGGAAACCTCTCGCGCACAACATCAGGGCCTCAGAGTCTCGTGGTTTGGGAGAGTCTCATCATCAGGAGCCCGAAGGTTTGGGAACCTTCAGAAGGGTTTGTTTATAAGGGTTACGAAAAGGGTTACTAAGAGGGTTAATTATTGGAAAGGTTACTATAAGCGTTCTATGAGGGTTTGGGGTTTGGGGGTTTAGGATGTTAGGGTTTAGGGAAGCCCTAACCTGAAAAGCCCCAGCGTCCGAGGCCCATACACCCCTAACCCCTAAAACCATAAACCCCTAAACCCTAGGACCCTAAACCCTAAACCCCTAGACCATTAGGCCCTAAACCCTAACCGCTAAAACCTGTGACGCCAAGCTCATGGGTTGGGCTGGGAGCCCGGCGACCGCCAAGGGCTGTTGCTCACCTCATCAGGCAGATAGGGGACTTGTCTCTACAGGAAGAGGCTAGCATTTAAGGTCTGCGTTCGGGGTCCCGTTTAGAACGTTTCGTACATATCTTTCGGCATCCCACATCAGTCTATGGAGGAATCTGTATGGGGGCGGGGCTCTCCGCATTTCCGAAAGGCTCCGTTTGCTATCTTCGCTGCAAGAGTCTGTCTATGGCCGCTGCCTGTCCGCCGGAATGCTTCACAGGCACGTCCTTGGCAGCCACCAGATAAAACACACTGAGAATATACCTGCTTGTCGATGTATGCCTGCATTTAGCTGCACGTGTATGTAGGCATTTGTGTATGTATGTAGATATGTCTGTATGCATGCGCTTATGCGCTTACGCACGCATGCACGTGTCTAATTAATTTGCTAAGTACATGTGTATACTACCATCCTGATGGACCTACCTGCTGGGTGTGTTTATACCACCGGCGTGTGTCTGCAGAACTTCATCTGCGTAGGCGCTGGCGACCGCCGTTTTGCATGTTTCCTTGTACTGCTCGCAAGGTATCATGTCTGCCCCATTCCCTGCAGCTTCACAGTCAAACAATATTGGCGATATTAGAACTCATGCCCCGTGAACGTCTGGTTAATATTTGTTGTTGAATGGTTCATGTTGTGCTGCCTTCCTGCTCAAGCCACACAGCATGCAGATATTTTTCATGAAATGTAACTTTCATTAAAACTGGAACAGCTAATCGGTGCAGTAGTACCAGAGAGACAGAAAACCAACCAAGCAGTTACAAACAAGCGCTAGCTGTTTCTTCAGTAGTGATTACCACTTCTTTCATTGAAAAAAGATACAAAAAAAACATGTGAATGCGCAAGATGTATTCACTAGCGACTAAGCCATGGAATGCTGTATTCATCACTGGGACAATACAACAACTTCGTTGTGCATATATTAGTCAAATATGTAGACGATGAAATAGCTGTTCGGCGAGATTTCAAGGACATGAAGCATATAGTAGTGGAATATTGCTTAAATTGTATGTCAACATCACATGTTCGATGAGTATAGAATGAATTCTTAAGGGTTTCTTTTAGTTAATATGATACTTACATGCTATAAGCAGAAAAACTCGGCACAGAACATCCAGAGGGCATCAAGATATATTTAGATGAGCTTGAACTATTGTACAAACCACTAAAAGTGTTGCACCGCCTGAGTACAACGTCAATGCTAACCGCTAAACAAAACCATTCAATATTCGAGTTTCAATGAGGGACATACCTGCGAACATGCAGCCATCACTTCTCAAATACCAAACGAGTATTCCACCAGAAAGAGGTTTAGTGCTCAGTAAGTATGATTGGAGTAGATATTATAAGGTATTGGAACAAGGGCCTTGTGCGAATGATACGCGACAGTCAAAAAACGAAAACACCAGGGTACTTATTGACTAAATGTGCAGATAGGCTATTTCAGCATCTTGCTGCTCGAGTACATTGAACAATGACAATGTACCAGGACGAACGCAGCGCTGGAGAAATAACATGAATTGTTAAACGCATACCAATATGAAGCTTTCTTTTTATTTGGTACAGCAATACAGTAGTTGGTCGTAGTCGCTGAATGCACTGAACATCCGTTAGCTATTGTATGGGGGGGCACAAGTGCAGAGAGGTGTGGAGCGTCCCAATGTTTCGGTGGCATGGGGGCCCAAAGCATTGAACACTCTCAAGGCTTTCGACTTCTTTGAAAGCGAAAGTGTGGAGAGGTCCGGGTGTTTTGGGGATGTGGGGGCCCCAAACATTGGGACCTCTCATGGTTTTGAGCGACCTGGAATGCGAAAGTGCTGAGAGGTCCCAATGTTTTGAGGGTATAGGAGCGCACAACCATGGAAGGTCCCAGCAAAACCAATAAAACAATGCTTCAAAGTGTCTGAGGAGGGCGGGCCCAGAGACCCCAGAACATTGGTTTTACTGGATTTATTGAGACCTTGCGTGAATTTTTGGGCTCCTGAGACGTCAAAACTGAGCATCGTGGCATGCGAAGGTGCCGAGATCGAGGTCCCAATGTTTTGAATCCAATATAATGGGCTCCTGGTTCTGAAACTGTGTGGGAGAGCACGATCTCGCGGCTTTGGGACTGTGCGGGAGAGCACGATCTCGCGGCTTTGGGAACTGCGTGTGAGAGCACGATCTCGCGGCCTGATCAGGAAACACAGGAAAAGGGTGGTTACATGGGCGGCGGGCCGTAGGTAGGTAGGTAGGTAGGGTAGGGTAGGGTAGGGTAGGGTAGGGTAGGGTAGGGTAGGGTAGGGTAGGGTAGGGTAGGGTAGGGTAGGGTAGGGTAGGGTAGGGTAGGGTAGGGTAGGGTAGGGTAGGGAGGTAGGTAGG
>CAJNJA010020254.1:1586-34761 GCA_905231915.1 Symbiodinium necroappetens | reverse complement strand
GGGGCATGGAGGATGGGCAGTCCCCATCCCCCGCCTGTCTTTCTGCAGGTCCAAAGCCAAAGAGGAGGGGAAGACCCTCCCAAGGCGCAGGCCGTTTTGGAGTCGTGAGTTTGGATTCAAGTGCCACAGGCGTGGCGATGGTGCTTCTACCGTCGAATGGACGACAGGACTACTCGCACTACTGGCACCTATGGACAGGGGAAAAACACTCCCACATCGCAAATTCTGAGGCGAGTGTCGGGCCTCTGCCCTGTCATTCGGGCACCAGGAATGCCAGGCTTTGCCAGAAATGGAGCTTGGTGGAGCAGCCACCTGCTTTCTGCAGTAAGACAAAGACAGCTCATGGCCAAAAGTAGGTTGAGGGACAGAGACTCTTTTTGAGTATCCGCCGCAGACAGGACCCCTCCTTGGATAGCTGAGCACTGCAACGTTGCCAAGTGTCCTCACAGGGACTTGGTGCTCATCACAACACTCATGTTATTCTCACGCATAACCTCGCAAACCGCACATGTCTCACAAGTCAACGATTGCTCGGCAGCATGCTATTTCCGTCGAGGCACCTGAATAGCTGGAACCACCTCTTTCAGGCTGCTCTTCGCTGCGCTTTCTGCGGCATCGGCCAGGCTGCGCAGTAGTTCGGCAGTGATCGTGTCCTCAAGCCCGTCAATGAAACCATTAGAGCAGACATGAACAAGATGCAGCACAGGCACCGCAGCTGAAACAAATGAGCTACCAAACCCATGCAATTCAATTTGCAAAAGTGTGAGCCTTCTTCAGACATCTGTGTTACATCCGAAGACAGTGTGGACACCAGTGCACTGCAATTTGAAGCAGAGCTTCGACATTCTCGGACGCCTGATACCGTTGCCAGTGTTGCAGCAGCCTTTGAACCTGACGTACTGAAGCAGCATAATTCTTCCTGCTATCCTGCTAGCAGCTAGCATGTACCGAAGAACGGACGTCGTTGGGACTCTACCCCTTGAAACCTCGAGCATCTTGCGCTCGTCGCTGTCTGTGTTTTGCAGAATCCCCTGCCAAGGGATGAGACTTGTGGAGTTCACCGAGGTCAATCCGCATCGCGACCTCGAGTTTCTGCAGAAGCTCCTCTCGAGCTCGGTCAGCCTTGGGCCAACAGCTGGCAGACTCTCGACTTTCGCCTTGGAGTCCGCACCTTTGCAAGGTCAGGTGATGAGCGAGGTCGGCTGCGGCTCCGGTTCCGGTCCTGGCGCCAGTGACGCAAGCTCTAAAGTCCTGCACTGCACTACGATACCAACCTGCGGTCCTCCCGATGTCGAGCCTTCTCGGGTGAGGTGGAAGAGTCCTAGCAAGATGGTGCCTGTTTGCTGTCCAGCTTCTTTACCTTTACCGCGTGAAGGTGAGATTGTGGGTGAGACTACGGGTGAGAGTGAGGTCTTCTCCGAAAGCTTGGTGCGACGAACATCACGTCTGCTCCTGCCCGTTTGCTTCAGCCAGGTGCTGTCGCCAAGCTCCCTGTATCTGAGGTCGCAGGCCTCGGCAGAGGCTTTGGCCACTCTCTTCGAGTCAAAATCAAGCCAATGCCCTACTGGGTAGGACCCATCCCAGTAATACTGCCGACACCTGCAACTCCTGTCAATATCTGTCAGGCAAGCGTCGGATGAAATCAGAACCCGAGGCCTCACCCTCCGGCTGCAGGACTCCCTGCCAAGCCGATACATCACAGCACACTATGCCTGCCATTCCGCCTGCAGCGAGTCCAGCAGCTTCTGTAACCAGGCGCCCAGTTCAGAGTCCTGCAAAATACGAATCCTGGTCTTTCATGAGACCACGATCAAATTCCTAGCTTTGGATCTTATTCCGTTCCGGGAACATCCTGGAACGTATTCAAAGCTGTCCTCACCCACGCCTCTCGCAGCCAACTGTCGCGCCTCGACAAGTCGACCCCGACTCACAGGGCGCAAGGCATTGCAGTGCTCTGCATCTTGACGTCGTGCCAAGACCCCACGCGGCCTTCCAGTCGGCGCAGCTCTGCGACACGTCACTCAACAAGTTGGCGCCCGGTCGGGCCCAACTTCCCTTGAAGAGGTCCTGCCATCAGTTTGCCCTCCTCCGAAGTGAGCCTGAAGCACGAGGAGCTGAAGACTTCGGCGCCTCCAATTCCCGCAGCAGCTGTTCACCGTCTGCCACCGCCTGGCAATGATGCGAGTCGGCAAAGCTGGCATCTGCACAGAAAAATTAAGGCTGCCACTATTGACACTATTGTGGCAAATGTTCATCAGGCCTTCTCGAAATGAAATCTTCGACAGTTTCTGAAATCCCGGCCTGACTCCGGCTGTGCCGATCCAACTTTACTCCAGGCCGGCTGCGTGGCTGTTCCCCATGAACCTGTCGCTTCCAGAGATCCTTTCGGCCAGTCTCGCAAAGACCAAGACTATTGGAGGGAGCTGTGCTTGAGGTCCTTGATCTCCGACTGCATCTTCTCGTGAAAAGCCATATCTGCAGGCATCCCCGCGCCCTGGGTCACCAGCACCTGCCTTGCCGCATCCACGAAGCCTCTTGCAGTGCCACAGGAAGGTGATGGAAGGTGCAGAAGCATGGACCCATGTCATATGCCGCTGTATGCCCATGTGCCGCACCTTGCAGAGTCCGCGCCAGCTCCGAGTCTTCACCAAGGCCACGTTCCTGGAGCGTCCTATGCGCCCATTTGGAACATCGGCTCCTGCGAAGGTTTGAGCTGTGCGGCCCTCTTTCTCCTGGGGTCCCAAGTGCTCCCAAGTGCTGCCGAGGTTCTCGAATTCAGGCCTGAGATCTTCCCCGTAGCACCTGGCTTTCTGCACAGAAGAATCTGTCGCACTGCGCAAAACTGGTGATGTCCGCGGTCCCTGCCTTGACCAGGCTACATCAAACATCCCTTGAAGATCCTGCAATAGTCCGTCGCCATCCTTCAAAACCTGCAGGCACCGAGTTTGCGTTCACAGCGGGAGTGGCGGTAAACGCGAGCGACAAAGCAGCATTTGAGAAAGGCTCCGGTCGAATTTTTAGACCTGGGAACTTAGTAGTCGAATGTGTTCTTTTCTGATGGAAATGGCACATCAAATCTTGAAGGCGACAGCATGCGACGTTGTCGACCCCTCTTCTGTTCTCGGGTAACTGAACCGCTTCCATGAACTCGCGGTGCAAATCAAGGCACCTGAGCCTTTGCACGCTTCTCCAGCTTTGAATTGACTTTGTCCTGTCTACCACCTGGCCGGCGCTGCTCCAAAGTCAGGTCAGGCCAAATGATTGCCGCTTCGCCCCTGCCTCTCTCCGCACTTCGCCAGGCTTCCTCTATCTGGGGACGCAGCCTCTTGAAGTCCAGCTGATCGCTCTCACCCAGGTCGCTGAGGTTCTTGTCTACGACCACCTGAGCAAAGAAAGGCACGAGAATGCAAATGACTGGTGACCGGTGCATGCCAATGGACACGTTGACTCCCACCTCCACGGAGTTGGCTAGCTTCTTCAGGGTTACTCTGTGGGCGTCTTGTTGTCGGGCCTCCCATGACATGAGGAACCTAAACACATGCTCAGTACAGTTCACGCAGGGAAAGAGAAGGATCGGGATTAGCAGAGGAGCGCGGGCAACCTGTGACAACCTAGCAACCGTTGGAGCCTTCCAGGTGTCGCACGCCTTCGCGACCTCCGCCTCTGTCCATGTGCCATCACTGAAGAGCCTTTCCATGTCCTGCAGCAGTGCATCTCCACCATAGGCCTGCAGCTGAACTTCCAGCGGGTCTCGTGGGCATAAGTGCATGCACGAGAACTATCTGGAAATGTGATCCGGCAAAAGTTTGCTTGCGAAGAAACTGGTGAAACAGTCGCAACATTTAGGTGTTCATGTTGGGGCCTCAAAGCGTTTTCGCAAGGACGACGGAGACTCGAAAGAAAGCTGAACGCAGAGTGCTGCGAGGGCACACGAGCCTGGACAGTCTGCACTTGGAGCTCCCGGCTCCAAAGCCTCTCGATCTCCGCTCGAAACAAGCCGAAGTCCGAGGTCGCTGGAGCTGAGATCGCTGAGACGGCGCTTTTTGCCAGTTGCTCCACTCCTGCACTCAGAGCCTCCCGTTGCCTCGATTGCCACTGCTCGCACAAAGACGACAGCTCGGGCCGCAAGTTCGATGCCCCAGGCCCATCCGCGAGCAGCCTCTCCAACGCATCGAGCAGATCGGCACCGCCATACACCTGCTAAGACTCTACGATTTGTAAATGGCGCCGGTCATTCTGCATCACTGCCGGATGGAGAACAAGGACATCAAGACAGGAGAAAGGGATTGGTTTGGGGTATTCCCGTTCTTATGCGAGGTCTGTTACCGAGCCTCTTCCACAGCGAAGCCCGATGGTTCGAGACTTCGAGGGCGGGACACAGATGCAGAGCGAAGCTGGCGCTGCCATACATCCTCGATCTCAGGCCGCAACTCTGCAAAGCCCTTGGCGTCTAAGAGTCCGTGCCGCTGCACCACACCCTGTAGCGACTGGGATAGCTTCTGCAGCACGACTGCCACATCAGAACCAGCAGAGAGCCCCTGTGCTTCCAACTGGCGCGCTTTCCAGGTCTCACATACCTGTGCGAGTTCTATCTTGCTTTCCGAGTCCAGATGATATTCCCAGCCGGCATTGAAAAGATTCAACACGTCGTTGAACAAGAAGTCGCCGCCATATGCCTGTAATTACGTGATGTTGGATTGAACAAACCAAGGATACTGCTAACATGTGTTTGCCAAAGCTTTCTGCCTGCGCCACGCTGGGCTGCACGGGTGGCAGCGTTGCAGATGGGCGGGTGTTGTCTTCACGTTCCAACTGCTGCCTCCATGCCTCTTCGATTGCCGGTCGCATCCTCGCGAAATCACCCGTTCCCAGAACGGCACCGTCCAATCCGCTGCTGCCCTTCTGGCTCACCACATGCTGGAGGGATGCAGACAACTGCTCAAGGACATTCGCTCCGTCCGAGACGAGGGACAGGTTCTTAGCCTCCATCTGTTTCCTCTTCCAGCTCTCGCAAATTCTGGCAATGTCCGGTCGCAGGTCTGCTTCCGGATGCCTCCAACTGTCGTCGAAGAGCTTCTGCAAGTCATTCAGCAAGTCGTCGCCACCATAGGCCTTTCGGTATCGTCTTCCGCTTGCACTAATCACGAAGCTCTACCCCACTGAGGAAACAAAAGTGTTTCGTTCCAACATGAACTGGGATGCGGGTGTCAACAGGCTCCATGTAGCGTATTCTGTCAAAAAGGCTACTGCTACGGCTGCAGGGCTGCACACGTGCTGCTCAAATTGCAAGGGCTCTACACTTTAGAACTTGCTGCCTGTGCCACGCTGGGCTGCACTGGTGGCAGCGTTGCAGATTGGCGGGTGTTGTCTTCACGTTCCAACTGCTGCCTCCAAGCCTCTTCGATTGCAGGCCGCATCCTCGCGAAATCACCCGTTCCCAGAACGGCACCGTCCAATCCGCTGCTGCCCTTCTGGCTCACCACATGCTGGAGGGATGCAGACAACTGCTCAAGGACATTCGCTCCGTCCGAGACGAGGGACAGGTTCTTAGCCTCCATCTGTTTCCTCTTCCAGCTCTCGCAAATTCTGGCAATTTCCGGTCGCAGGTCTGCTTCCGGATGCCTCCAACTGTCGTCGAAGAGCTTCTGCAAGTCATTCAGCAAGTCGTCGCCACCGTAAGCCTGGATCACTGAGATGACTTCTTCTACAGTTAAGTGCTTCCTGCAGGATGCTCGGCCGGGCCGTGCCTCCATCCTTTTCGCAGAATTCCTTTGCCAGGCCTCGCATTCGCTCTCTGGACTTCCAGAACACAGCAATGCGCCAGGGTGCCTCCTCGATGGCTGCCCTGATCTTTGCGAAGTCCGAAGACCTGGAGGATGCTGCCTGCGCAATGATGCCTGCAAGCAGTCGAATCTCAACACTCGTGGCTGCAGGTTTGGCCCTGCCTGCCTTCTGCTTCAGACCACATGGCCTCTAGCCGAGGTGGGTGCACAGCTGCATGGCGCTGGCGCCATCGCGCCGCGATCTCCGCAGCCTTGGCTCCAACCCAAGAGCACAAAAAAGTGCAAGTTTTCTGAAGCCTTGGAGTGTTTTGCTTGGACACGAGACCTCATTTAGCTCAGGAGCCTCAGAGATCGGCACACCTCTTCGGGTTTCAAAGAGCCGAGACAGCTCTGCCAAGAGCTCATCTCCTGCTGTCCGAAGCTTCATCTCAATGCCTTTTTGCTTGCCTGGGTGTCGCAACATGCAACACTCGGCTTCAATGGAGATGGTGGCTCACATTGCAAACCCCGACGGGCTCGCCTGAGCACATATGCCTCGTCCTGTTCACACCTTTGTCATGCCTCCACTGTTGCTGCAGTACCCAGGCACCTCAACCTCAAACTGTCGGTAAGAAAAGGCATCCTCCTGCAAAGCCTGTCTAGCACTAGCAAGCTTGTGGAGGGAAACACCACGCTAGTTGGAGAAAAGCGTCTGTTCACGGAAAGCTTCTCCAAGCGCTGTAGGAGATTTGCCTCTGTCGAATGCTTAGCTTTGAGTACCCTACAGCGACCGCGATACTGTTGACGGGCTGGGAAGCATGCGCAGAGCTCCTATCAACAGTTACGAAACCCAGCGTCCTGATTCTCCTCCGCCGATGCAGTGACCTTCACCCCCTGCGACTCCGTGGGATGGCCTGTAGAATAGATCCTCGGACCGGGGAAGCTCTTAGCATTCAGACCCGAGCCAAGTCGAGACCTCTGTCCAACGTTCAGCACTGCAACGGAGGCTCTTTCGCATGATGACACTGCTGGCAGCCATCTCTATACTCTGAAGGGCCGTGGCCGCTGCCTCATCTCGGGCAAAGTGCGCACGTGCCACAGATCGAGTGCGCCAATCTGCCCGCACACGAGCCAGCTCCCGAAGAACCTGGGCATCGAAACTCTTCATACCCCCACGAGCACATGTGTGTTTGGCCCGCGCTGTAGCTGGCAAGGGGCATCGGTGTTGGGAATGGTGCTACCAACATGAAGGACTTGCCGCAGATCGTGAAGCAGTTCCGAGCTTGCCCATACGACGACATCGCGCTCCGCCTTGCATCTCAAAACATTCAGCTCAGGTTGGACCTTGGAAGGCCTTGCTTTTTGGCTTCAGAACTCGCCTCTGGCAGCGTCTCCTCAGATCTGCAATGCTTTTGCCACGCCACATCAATGGTTGCCTGCAGCTTCGCGAGCTCAGGGTCGGCCAGGTTGGGGTCCTCACCTTAGCTGGTCAGATCTGACTGGCAAAACTCACGGATTGAGTTGAAAGCTTGGGTCTTAAGATGCTCGAGCTGCTAGACCGCTAGACAAGCAGCTTCCCAGTAGATGAGGATTCAGCAGCACCTCCTTGGCAGTCTCGATGACGCTTGCCGGCATCATCTCAGGGCTGCCTGGCAGGAAGTCGCTGCGATGCCAGGTCTCGAAGAGCTCCGCCAGCTTCTGTGGGAGTTGCTTTGCTGTCGACGACATGAAGATCTCCTTCCAGGGAGGCACATCAGACAAGTGAAAACTCGGAGCATCTAGATTCAGCTAGATAAGTAGATAATTATGCACAAATATCAGCCAAAACACCAATATATGTATGCAAAAACATCCATGAATACCTGGCTAGGTAAAGCAATGCTTCCGGACATGCACATATATATATATACATGTCCACACAAAGATGTGTTATATGTACACATTGACATGGGTACACACATACATACGTACATACATACATACATACATACATACATACATACGTACATACATACATACATACATACATTTTGCATACACACAAGCATACATGGCATACATGCAAAGCACACAACACATACAATACATACAAAACGCAAAACACCATAAAAGACAATGCAATACAATACAGTGCAGTACAATGCAGTGCCATGCCATGCCATGCAATGCAATGCAATAAAAACAACACAGCACATACTTACATACTTACTTACGCACACGTGGAGAAAAAGTGCGGTGGTGGAGTGACATTGGCTATCTGCCTTTCAACTTAGTCCCTCTCATCATCGCAGCCTTTCTTTCCACTGGCATCATGGGGGCTCGGCAGCACTTCAACGATGGTCCACAGAAGTAGTTGACCCGCATTGCGTGTTACGTCGTGCCTTTACTTTAAAGACTTCAACACCACAGCCGAACCTTTCGTAGCTTCTTGGATTCTCTCCCGCTACCGTGGTGCAGTCTCCAGGCTGCAATGGCTAGCAGTAAGCTTGTCTGCATACATCTTTTTGTGGACAGGCCACATGCCCCTATGTGACCGCCGATTGGCCAGCCGTTTATCTGGTGTTTACAGAAATGGAAGACCACGCTGAAGTCTTTTGTCGCCTCCGGATGCTGCCGCGGAGGTGGTGATCATTTGTACGTTGTCAAATTTCCTTGCTGGCGGTTGACAGGATTGCGCCTCTCTGCTAAGAAATGCCAGTGACAGACACAGGAACCGGAAACAAAAAAGATAACAGTGTATTTCTGCAATCGACCTTTTGCAGCGTTCTGACGGCAACAAAAACTGGCAAGCCGCTGCCCGATCTGGTGCCGCAGCACCACGCTGCCGTGCCGAACAAAAACTTTTTGGAAGCGCACTGCTCCCGGAAGTGTCCGGCGTCTTATGTGGCAGACACACAAGTTCTAGACCGAAGCTGGCAAACCTTTTGCTTTCCACATTGTCTGCGAAGCTGACGGTTGATGGCGATAGCTAGCTGTGCTTGGTGTTTCTGTCCTTTGGGCGTGTCATGTGAGTTTTGATGCTGCCATGGCATGGGGCTAAGCCGAAGGGAGTGAGTGAGGCGTGCATAAGGATCGTACAACATCGGACAACGACTGCACTTGGGGGCCCCCCCAACCCCTTAAGTACATTATTCGTTGCTGTCAGGCTGGTCACCGGGTCGATGACCAAACACCCCAACTACATGGTGATCTATGGTGATCTCAGCTGAAACGTCCCACGGAAATCAAATGTACCTGGATCCTTCCGGTAGGAACAGCGAACCCACAGACATCCATGTATCACTTTGGGAGTGTTGTCTTGATGGCATCAAATATGTACATATAATGTGTGTATGTGTATATATATATATGTATACACACACGCAACTGTGTGTATGTATAGATATATATATATACAGACATACAGACATACAGACATACAGACATACATACAGACATACATACATACATACATACATACATTACATACTATACACGTGGTATCAATCCAGTATTTGATGTAGGCATACAAGCGTAGTGCTACCTGTAGCAATTAGCTAGAAGCACAATTTGGCGAGGGTATCACTCCTGCAAGGCCTGAAGAAAGCCGTCTCCAGCATCAGTGGACCAACGCGGCTCCTAAACGCAGGATTTGAAAGGCTAGTCGGCCAATCACACCGTCGTAATGCTCGACAACTATCGCAAGTATGAAGGCTCGCTCCTCCATGTCCACAGGAGTCTCCGGAACCTCAAACGAACAGCAAGAGTCTCCACATCTGTCACCCCCATACATATCGCTCGTGAACATTAGCGCCTGCATCTCACCGTGGCTGGGCCTGGCAGGACAATGCCGCGCTGACAATCACGTGCAGACAAACGACACATGCCTGCAGCTCTGAACAAGCTGGTATAGCATTTTCCGCACCGCCCAAAACTTACATTGACAGAGCATGCCGGTGGGAAAGCGGGAATCGCCTCTTTGCCACGCTGCGGAGGCTGCCCTCCTTGACATCAGAGTCGGGCTTGTTGCTTCTCGGTGTCTCTGCCTGTAGAGCGTCTGCGCCGTCTGAGGTCGATTCGCACTCAGTCGGTGCGAGCCTGCTCATCCTCCGTGCCCTTGGAAGGATCTTGTCCCAAGTCTGTCTTGCCCGGAATCTCCTGCCACCATGCTAGAACAAAAGCAAGACAAGAGAAGCATGCGCGCCACTACATGCCAACATGCGAGCCAGTTGCACTGCACCACATCATAACATGCAGCGATGCGCACTTCGACTACGTACACGAAAACATGTCGAAAATGCCCTGCGTGAGGCATGCCTGACCTCCACGAGTGTTGATCGTTTGCACCACCGGCGGAAAATGCTCCGCGTGGGCAACCCGTTCGCTGCTGATGGTGCCAGCCGCTTGCAAAGGCTTGCACCAAGCTGCGCACCTTCTTGCAAGTTAGGTCAGATCCCAAAACTTGCCAGGAGCTATAGGCATGCTTGAATCAGAGTCTCTCGTGCCGGAAGCACAACGGAAAGCTGCCGATTTGGACTCGCACTTGGTTGTACCATACCGAGCTTTTTGAGGATGACAACTCCTCTCAGAAAGCAGACTCCCAACTCTCAAGAGCCTACTCACCCTCACCAGGATGCCAAAAGCGATGTCCTGCCACGAAGACAGAAAGGGAGACCACCCCAGAGGTGACTGCCACGACAGCGGCAGTCACGAAGCTGTCCTCCTCCAAAGCCTCGAGAGATCGTGGAGGTCTACATAGGCATCAGTTCGGGGAAGCTTGTCTAGAGATGTTTTGTTGGGGGAACAAGGGTCAAGACGCGACAGCCGGAAGGCACATGGGGTTTAATTGCCATTGCTCAAGAGAACAGCGCAATTACACTCTTCTTCTTCTTCTTCTTTTTGCATTTTGGCTTTCGAGGTCCGAACCGACACCGGCGCCAAGGGCAGGATGAAGCCAGTCTCCTAGGCGGCGCTGCGAGGCATAGCTAGGCATGCCTGGGGCCGGCTGAGCTCTAACCTGCCTTGCATTGTCTAGTGGAGGGAACCGCAGAATCACCAACTGACGTGGCGACAAGACCGCCTGTTCTCGTGTCTGCAAATTCCTGATGTACATGCATACATATATTCGACTGTTTTAGGAGCTTACGCTCCCTGTGGAGTGGGTTGTTTCTCATTTCCGGACGCCAGCGCCAAAAAAACCTTGCGATGTGGGTTGCTGGCGCAGCCTGAAAGAAGTTGGCCCAGATTCAATGAAACATGTGCCAAATATGCTGCAGGCTAGGTTCGTTCGAGCTTGTAGTTGTTGTGCTTGACGAAGAACCTCAGAGTCAACCCAAGCCCTTGGGTCAGCAAACTTGTGGATCAATCGTAGGTCTCCACAACTTCATCTGAGAGATCGCTGGATACTTCCAACAAGTCGCTCAATGTTGTGCTCGTGCCCGCACTGGTTCTCGAATTCGTAGTTGTGGACGTACTCGAGGACGAGGTCGTAGCGGTGATCGAAGGCATGGTCGAAGTCCGTTCGGTCCGCGTCGTCGAGGAAGTTGACGTGTTGACGGCACTTGTTGATGTGGGCGTGGTGGATAGACTCGTCACAGAAGTGGTCGCGGAAGTTGTGTAGCTTGTACTCCTGGTACTGGAAAGGGTTGTGGTCATGGTCAGCGTCAGCTCTGCAGACGTGCGGGTCGTGCTTGAGGTAGAGGTTGTTGCTGAAGTTCGTGAGCTAGTGGTTGAGCTGGCTGTTGTGTCCGTGCTCGAGGAAATTGTGCTCAATGTGTTTGTGGTCGTGGTTGTCGACGTGGAGAGCGTGGTGATTGTGGATGAAAGCGTTGTGCTGGACGAAATTGTAGTATAGGTTGTTGTCTCCGTCCATGTTGTGCTGCGCGTCTGGGTTCTCGATGTGGTGGTGCTGGACACTAAAGTTGTCGATGTAGTGCTGGTTATAGTGGCGTGTGGATCGGTGGACGTTGTGACAGTGTAAGACGTAGTCGTTCCTGTTGTGGCACTCATGGTGGATGAGCTGGTGGTCGCAGAAGACCGTGTACTTGTGGTTGTGCTCGGAGCTACCTCGAGTTCGGCGTAGTAGCCTACCTGAGTGCAGGGGGCCGCAGGTTCAGAGTGCGCTTGCCCGGGCAGATATCTCCCCGTCGAGATTCTGCTTGCTTGAACAAAACTGGGTGTGCCGCCGACAAGTAGTATGGCACTGCCAAGCCCTCGGCAGCAGGCCTTGCCGCAGATGCTCTACGCTACTTGCAATGGACACGTCACAGGTCACAACAGTAAGGACGGGACGCAAGATCTTCGACACCTCCAGAACCGTCCAAGGCGGCGCGGTGAAGCCTTTGCTGCGCTTCGTTCTGGCTCGGGAAAACCGCTTCTTTACAAAGGGGAGTGCCTGACAACCTTGCTTCAAATGGCTCCCCAGTTTCCAGATGCATTACAGTCCATGCTTGATGCTAGGCTCCAGGCATCTGGGTGCCCTCGGAAACCCAGTAGAGCATCCCGGCATCAGCACTGGGCGCGAGAAAGGAAGGGGTCAGTAGGTCAGGTGGTCTGCGGGATTCTCCAAGGAAGCTTAGACCAAGTCTGGGGAGTGGCAACGCATCAAGATCCCACCTCATTCCTCTAACCTGTCTGCACTTGATTTTTTCACATCCTGTCACATGAGCAGGGTGAAACAGATCGCAAGGCAAAAGGTTGCCCCTCGCGTCGCTGAATGACGGTAAACACATCGTGAGAGGCAAGTCGTGTCTGGTAGCCTTTTCGCATGAAACCGTCGGCCAGGGACAGACAAGCCTCTGTATGTCTATGTCGGTGTCTCGCGTGACCCGACTCAGTCAGCTTCCACTTCCGGTGAATGCTACCACTCCGAGCACCTGAAGCGGAGACTGTTCATCATGGACTCTTGATGCTAATTTCCTGAGGAACCTGAGATGAACCTGAGTGGAAGGCTGCTCCAGACAGCACTACAGTGGACAGCAGGCAAACTCCTGCACTCCAGCATCGAGTGTGCTGACGATAGCCCCGTTCTGATTCATGTGCAGGCGGAGTGACTTCATGCGTGCTCTGGCAGTAGTACTAGTACTACTATTTGCAGTGCAGCATTCAGGCCAGTCGCGGGAACGATCGCTCTCAAAACAAGTTTAACTGTTCACAGGCTCCTGTGGACCATCTGGCAGGGAACAGGCCACACACCCACACCCTTGGTTGCAACTCACGACCACTGCAGCAAATCTTGAACCCGATGTCAGGCAAGGCTGCCCAGATCTAGTAGTACAGACCAGATTTGCCAAGCATCATCAATGCCAGCACCCACCTGAGACAGGCAGCATGCAAGTGCCGCAAGCCTACCCTACACGACAGAAAGCCACAAGGTCAAGCCGCCAAAAGCAGCCCCAACAAGGAAAGCCCAGAAAGCGCATCTCGTCCAGACACGCAGCCACGAAGCAGTGGCCTGACGTCCGGTTTAGTTTGCAGGGTGGCTGAAGCTGGTAGTTTTGTCGGCGCACAGTTGTTGAATGGATGGCAGCTCAGGTTCTGGTACTTCTCAATGGCTCGTGCGATCCCTTCGTCGCAGGTGCCCCTGCAGGTAACGCAGTGCTGTACTCACAAAACAAATGAAGTCCATCCAGCCTCCGAACGAGCTTGCTTGGCAAGGGCACATAGCGGATGATGGGCCCGAAAGCCAGCCTGCATTGGCTGCATCCAATCACATGATGAGCTTCCTAAACCGAGGCATAGACGATACAGTAAAGCTAATTGCAAACAGATAGCTGCCCGGGATGGTTTTTGTCGGCACCGGTGCCAACGAATTCGAAGACCTCGTTGCAGCTGGCAGTGGGGTCAGGCCACATGGCAACCGCGGAGCCTCTCCGCGCGAGTTCGTGATGCCCATGTGACCAACCAGTCCTTCACTGCATTCGATCGGGATAAACACCTGCTGCACTCAATGCTCGCAGACTTCAAGCTCCTGCTGTGCACTGCGTACATCCTGGCAACCATGTCCAGACCTGAAGGCACACAACAGTACAACGAGGTATTGTTTTTTCCCGAGGGTTTGATTGCACAATCAGCCCAGCTTTGTCGAGCGCTGGTGCGATCTGCAGACACGAGTTGCTTACTTGTTGTCGTGTGCTCTCCTACTCCTGCAAGGAGTGGAGGACCCTCAGTGCGTGTACATGTGCACACCAAGTCCACTGTGAAGTTCCTGCACGACTGTGAATAGCCTTGGCAAGCTCAGATAGCGGCAATGCTCTCGGGGTAGATCCCTCGAGAGGAATCGAACTTCACGGCGTCGGCACTCCTCCACAAAATCGAGGCAGGCACAAATCCCGCAGAGCAAACCCGCACATGCAGGATCTTGCTGGGCCATTAACCTCATCCCGGCCATTGCTGAACACTTAAGTTCTGGCAACAGCTGGCACCGTAACCACCATGGCTTGTATCCTTGTTTCTGCATCAACCAGTACAAAGCTGCTGTGTGGACCAACCGCAATGGGCGTCTGAACTACACATGAACAGCCCAACAATCGTAAAGATTTGAGTACATCAACCAACTTCACGACTCGCCCACAAGACGCACGTGGCTTCTGTGCACAGTTGCGGCAAAGCACGCACACAGTTCCCAACACAGCCATGGCGCCATTCCGCTCAGATCTCACTGAAAGTGCTCAGCAAACTCACCGCAAGGCCTTTCGCAAGTGGTGTCCATGTTGCACGAAGTTGGTGCCATCTCCTGACGTTTTGCATCAGAAAAACTGACTGGGAGCCACAAGACAATCGTTTAGGCCGCATCTGAAACTCATCCGACCACAGTTGCAGTCCGGCCTCATCGCTGCTCATGTCTCTGTCTCGTCTACTGCCAATCTGCATCGCTCATATACAAATGCACGTCGGATGTGCATGAGGCCATGTTGTATAGCAGATTCGTGTATGCATGTATATGCGCAACACTATCCAGCTACCTATCTGCTACCTATCTGTCTGTCTGCCTTTATCCATCTATCTGTCTATTTATCTAGCTAGCTAGCTATCTATCTGCATGTCTATATGCATATATCATACATCTATACACATATATGCACACCTACCTCTATATATATATATATATACATGGACATACACTTAAATACATATACATATATATATATATATATGTATATATGTATATACATATATATATATATACATATATACATATATATATATGTATGTATGTATGTATACATGTGTGTGTGTGTGCGTGTGTGTCGGTGAGCCGAGTCGGTGGCTGGGAGTTTGATGTGTGACTGAGCCTCTTCAAACTTGAGCCAGTCCGCGCTTTCTCACACATCACTTCAAAGCTGAGCTCGAACTTCTGCTCACCACGGTGCTGCAGGTAACGTACTGCAACGAAGCAGACCAATTCAAAAGCGACGACAAGTCGGGACTGACCCACCTTTCAGGCCACCCTGGGATGCGGGCTCGATGGTGAGCCCCATTGGCTTGTTCAAACCTGAAAGGTTTTGAGAATGGTCAACTTTGTGCGCAGTCTTGAGGTGTTGTTCAAGAGGGCATCCGGCCAGACAGGAAGGTCTCCGCAGCTTGGCCAAAGAAGCCTATGTCCCAGCCTCAGGCATGCTGGGGATATGCAGAGTGGGTCAACTCCACGGGTCAAGCGGAGTTCAAGCGGTTCCAGCAGATCCCAGGCTAACAGAACTCGAGGCTCGAGCGCTGAATCTCGTTGTCAGATCGGCTCGACCAGTACAGCCTGTCCAGGAGGAAGCTCTACAGAAATCATCTAAATCTGGGCTCACCGATCTGGATCATCTGCCAGTGTCTAGACGTCTGTTGATGTTGCCTGTCCGCTCTACGACACTTAGGCCAAGCAGCTTCTCATTGGTCGCATCCACAACAATTCCATACGGAGAATACGTGGTGGCCACCTGTGAAATGGCGCTTGGTGGGATTAACATGCTACGGAACTCGGCAAGCCCTGCTCTTGACAAACCAGGTCTACCTCGTACTTGTCGTCTGAGAGGTCAATGTCGCGGCCGTACACCTTTGTCCAGTGCATGTGAAACCTCGGAAACTCACCAAGAGCTCATCAAACTTGAGGCGCCGGCAATTCCCAAATCAAAGCTCAGGAAGAAGACCTGGCCAGCTCTACCCGTTTCCTTTGAAATGGCCGTGTAGGATTTCTTCCTGCGCTCGCCGGTGCCCAATTACAAAAGAAAGTTTTCATGCACTCGCTCAAGGACTAATCGTTGGAACAAGCTGGGCTGCTGCATGCAACTTTGCCTACGTGCCATCAGGACATTGCTTTGTTTAACTGCACTGTTGCAAGAAGATGACAAGTGAATTGTGACTCATGATGGTCGGCACGCAGACCTGGCATAGAATCAATGACCGCTGCACCGACGGCACAGCTGCAACCGTATGCCCAAAAGGTGCGATGACACGTACGCTTTCGTCTTGCTGGCTGCTAGCATCAACGAGCAAAGCACAGTGCAGCCAACAAGTGCTCACAACTGAGATGTGTCAGGCCTGGCCACCCTCCGCATCCACTGCGACTCCGCTAGGCTCTTCGATGTTGTCTGCCACATCTTCTATTGGCCTGTGCTGCATCTATCTAGTCTGCACAGCCACACAGTAGATCATGAGTGCGACGGCTTTGCAATGATTGAGCTGGCTCAGGTCTGGACCCGCCGTCAAGGGGTTTTCGCTGAATCTGCCCAGGTCACAAAGTCATATGCAAAGGTTGCACGCGACTTTCTCGCTCTCTCTCTCTCGCCGTCTCTCCAATGTGTTTTGTGCGATTTCCAGCCGCCACGTCGCCTCATCATTTTGTCTTCCGGTTGCCTTCCCTTTGCCCCTGAGCGTCTCTGGTGTGGTCTCCAAAGATGTTGTGCTGTCGGCGTGCAAAGACGCTCAGTCCAGTTCTGCTCCTCATTGATGAAAAGTTGTGTTCTAGTCGTGGGTTGACCTCGCCCACTCTCTATGTCTGTTTGTATGCAGCATCCTGACCCGAACTTCTGGGAAGAGCTTTACTCAGTACTCTTGAACATACCGCCGATACATGACATCTGGCATTCTCTTGAGGAACAGGGCAAGCACCTGGTTTCTTGGGGCGGAGGATTCCCTGTCCCCCAGGAAAATAAATGCCTGCCACCAGCAGCTGCTCTCTGCCTCTTCTGCTGCATACTCTTGTCGTCTCTTCTTGCGATCTTGGAGGGAAAGACGACTGAGGTCCTCTCTCACTCGCCCTGCCAGCTCGATCTGAGACCTTTCACCACAGAACTTCCGAGCAGAGCGGGCCAGCTTGAATGCTGGAGTGCTCCTTCTTTGCTGTGTTGTGAAACGGCAGGCGGGCTGGTATCCATTCAAGTTTGGTGGGAAGTTGAGTTCGCATGTGTTGTCATAAAACCAAGCCTGCACTGAACGACACATGGCAAAAGCTCATTCCTCAATGCGAGCTAAAACTCTGAAACGTTTATCTACCCTCCTCCAAGTTCGTCGATGCTTACACCTGTAAACAAGGAATCGCAAAAGAACCATACGGCCATACGGTGAAGCCGGAACTTTACCCTTAGAAAAGCTGCTGTCCTCAGTTGTGCAGATGTTCGCTGCTGCTGTGTTGTCTAATAGCGGTTCTGCTCTCTGTTGTACTGACCCCTTGACGGGGGGGGGGGGTCTGAAGGCACGGGAGGGCTCCTGGCCCTGAGAGCAGCCTTCCTGATTGATCAAGCAATAAGGCGGAGGGAGGGTGGTCCGACCCCCACCCGCTCTGTGCTGACGCTTAGATCCCTGGAGTCTCAAGAGCTGGGGCCCTGTGAAGTCCCGTTGGACCCAAACCAAATCTGTAAACAGCAATTCCCGCCATCGCAACATTGGCGTCTACTCGTTGGTCCATGATCGTGCATGCCTTCTCCAGCTTCCGATTTATCCAGCAATGCAGCGTGCCTTTCCCAAGGTCTGATCCGCCCAGTAGAGAACTCGATTCTTCTCATCCAACCTCGCTCCGCTTACGCCAATTCATTGCTACGCACCAAAAAAGTGACACAGGCTGCTGCGCTAGGCCCATGGGAGATCGAAGTCCTGGCAAGAAGTCGAACTCTCAGGCAGCTTGTGCAATCAATCACCCGACAGCTCGTGAAGCATAAATGGCCTGCAGACGCATTGACCCAGTCCTGCGACCGAAGACTTACTAGTTGTTCGTGTCAGAGACCAAATATCTTTTGCACTTCGAGGCTTCGATGCCGCAATGAGCCCTGGAACTCATGATGCTGCATGTCTCGCGCCACAAGAATCCTCTACAGCACCGCTGTCATCTGGAAGCCAAGCGCGTTGAATCGCCTGCTGAGCAGACCAATAGATCCTGCCACGACATTGCCCTACCATACGCTCTTCATGCACCTGCACCTACTGAACCAAGCCACATGAAACAACTGTCTAACAAAGGTCGGGAATACGTCGCAGTCGGCTTGTCCACCACGACTCCATATGGATTCGTCAGCCCGCTCCGATAGACCCTCAGTGGAAAGATAACAATGGTGGACAAATCCTCGGCATGTCACATGCTACCAGCTGCTGCCCACGGTAGCTTGCTGGAACTGCAACTGACAAAAGTCTGTCTTGGCTCCCGGCTCCAAATCCGATCCGTTCAAAGTAGATCGCATGATGGCATCATTAGCCGGAACAGACCAATACACTTTCATGTTCTCGTCGTTCTCGTCCTTAGCATATCCACAGCCGCGATGCATCCTTGTACTTGTACCTACTGCAACCAACTGAAGTGTTCTTCTGAACCAGCTGCTATCACAACCGCACTGCTCGTGCCAAACGGCGCTCACGGGCGCAAGACCATCTCGCACTCCACTGCTAAGGCACAGGCCGATTGCCACGAACGCCAAGGGAGGAGCAACAGAAGCAAAGCCCTCGGTCATCAAATGCTCCGGAGCGAGAAAAGCCGACGGAAAGGAGGGAGGGCAAGCGACCCGCTCTGACTCTTTTCCTGGGCAAGCAAACTTCCAAGACGCCGACACAGCATGACCTGAGGCAAGCAAAAAAAAGTATGGGACACGCAACCCCCCGCCCCCTACCCAACAAAAACCAGCTGACGCTACACAAAGCCGGGAAACTCTGTGCTCTCCTGGGCATCCAGGTGTTCCCCAAGGACCTGGGACCAAGTTTAGGCACCACAAAAAACAGAATACACGAACAGCATTGGTGTGACCGGCAATGGTGTGACATCTGAGTCTGTCGCGCAGATTCCCGTCCGCACGCGGTCGGCCGGCGTGCAGTTGCAAGACGCGGCTCTGAAGAAGTATGTACTTATCTGTGCAGAGGACATCAGCTGTCTTCGAGGCTACATTGCACATCCTGTCACATCCACGAACTTCTCAGCTGTCTTGGTTGGAGATTATTCATTGTCTGGGTGAGATGGAGGCTAAGTTTTATTTCCAGAATCGAACGTACGTACTTCTGCTCCCTGTCGTACACACTTATTCAATTTCTCTTGCTGCTCAGGCCGTCTGTGGCCAAGGCGACAGGACGTCACCTCGGCTGACCAGGAGTTATTCTTCAGTGGTTTCCACACGCCCTGAACATGAGCGAGGCTTACAAAACTGCCCGAAGGCAGCCAAATCCAAAGTACGTCGTCTTTCCATCATCTAAAGCTTTGAAGGAACAATAGTGACAGCTCACTTGGGCATGCTGTGTTTTTGGACGGCTGCGGCGTGTATCAGGACGTGGGTCTGGATCAGGCCACTTCGGAAAGCCCGGATCAAGCCACAGACCATCCCCACCCGGGTGGGGGAGGCCCCCAAACCCCAACCGGCCCTTGGGAACGGTACCATACCGTCCCAACCATCCCAGCCCTAAACCCCCAAACCTCCAAAACCCCGAAACTCCTTGAACCCCAAACCCGAAACCCCTTGAACCCCTAAACCGCTAAACCCTAAACCCCTACATCCCTACACTGTTTAGCTGGCGGCCCGGCAGCGGGCCGAAGCGAGCCCGCCGAACCAGAGCAGCGACAATTTGGCTGAACGAGTTGGATCCTTTAGCACGAAGAAGGGCTCGCTTCAAGTGCCGTGCCGCTTTTTTTTACAACATGACGACTGACAGTACAATCCTCTAAATATTTTAGTAACCCTAAATCCCTCGACCGCGAAACCTACATGAAAGGACCGCTAAAATCCTAATCAGCGAAATTCTTAAAATCCTAATCACCTAAACCCTAAAAATCTGAGAATCCTAAAGCCGAAAAAATCCAATTCACCCAAACCCTAAACCCCTACAGTCCTAAAGCTTCAAAAACCCTAATCACCTAAACGCCTCAAATCGTACCTAAATACTGAAACCGCCAAAACCCTATTCACCAAAACCTCCAAAATCCCAGATTCCTGACGTTCCAGAAACCTAAAGTCCTGAAAACCGACCCCCAAAACACTAATCCATACAGCCCCGATGATCCTTAAACCCTGAAACCCTTCAAGCCCCAGACTGCTAAAGCCCCGACAGTCTTGAACCCCTAGACTCCTATTCTCCTTGCCTCGCTCAATAGGTCCAATAGGTTCTGTTTAGCTGGCGGCCAGCGTGCTCAACGGCCACCCAGATGAGCGCACATCCGGTCCGTTTTAAGTACATTCGGTCCGCTCTACGTCGCTCCATTAGTTCCATGATCGTTGATGTGTCACTCAATGTATGTATGTAGCTGAGTGAGACAACCTGACTCTAAGTTGAACCTCGCACGGTGCACCGTGCAAGCTTGCGCGTTCTACACGGATGATGCGGGTAAGCTAGCACCAGCCGCATAGCTGCCAGAAGGCGAAAGACGCCAGCACAGCCTACTGCAGGGAACTAGGGTCCTAGGTATGAGGGGAGGCCAAAGGGCAGCAAGAACCCCCAGCACGAACGACCCAAAGGCCCGAAGAGGAACGACGAGAACCTTGGGGCTTTATGGGGGGGCAGAAAGGCTGGGCCAGGCAAGAACGAAGGCGCAGCCAGCAGCGGTGGGCGAAAGCTTAGGGCTTAAGGCCAAGAAAGGGCAGCCTCGTCAGGATCACCGGGGACAGAAGCTCCAAGGTCGGCACACGGCAGCAGACGCCGAGGCCCGAGGCTTGAGCCAAAGGCCAACACGGGCGGAGTCAACGCAAAGGGACAAAGCCCAGGCGTGATGCCTCACACAGGCACGCAGTGTGGGGCAAGCAAGCGTTACGCGTGCAGGCGGCAACCGAAGTGAGGCAACGGACAGCACTGGCAAAGCGAGGGTGCAGAGTGACGTGGTCAGCCCAGACACGGCCCTTACACCACCAAGTGCAACGGCCCCTGCACGCACGCAGGAAGGAGGTATCAAGCTTCCGCTCGACAGCAGGAACCAAAGGGGCTGACCACAGCAGCTTGGGCAGGACCAGGGACAACAGGATGGCCTCGTGAGCCTCCATATTGCCACGGAGGCCAGAGACTGCTTGCGAGAGCTCACAAGAGGTCGGCCGAAGCGCGGCCGGTAGGCAGACTGGGCACCCGTGTTGGACCGTGAGACCGAGGTGTTCAACAGGGTCGTTTCTGCTCCAGGCTTTGACGCTTACTAAGGTGCTCTTTGTAGCCCAGGCGAGAGTCACACCACTGTGTAGCAGCCAAAGCAGCAGGAAGCGCAGTGGCAACAGCTCTGGCATCGACGATGCTCCTGTCGTCCATGAACAGAAAGGGGACAACGTTTGCCATCTTCATGATGCTGGACCAAAGGCGCAACCCGTAAGCCAAGAAGTGCGGAGAAGAAGGGTCTCCAGCGGGGAGGTCACAAGAGGCCAACACGCTGTGGACGACACAGAAACGAGGAGGGACCAAAGAAAAACTGCATACTGCGAGAAGGGACGCCGGCGGAGCGTCCGGAGACAAAAGCGATACCGTGGTCCACGTTGTAAACCCAAAAGCCCACAACCCCCAAACCTCGGAAACCAAAGCCCCTAAATCCAAAACCTAAACCCCCTAAACCCTAAACCCCTAAACCTAAACCGCTTAACCCAAAAACCAAAACCCAAAAATGAACCCAACGCCCCTAAACCCCTAAGCGCAGAACCCAAAACGCCGAAACTCCGAACTCCCAAATCCATAATCCCAAAACCCAGAACCCTAAACCCCTAAAACTGTTGAAACAGTTAGTGCCGAGTTTGATGTCAGACTGCATTGTCAGCCTACTTACCTATGGGGAAGACACGGTCTAATCCGTTTCGAGAAGAGAACATCCAGGGCCATAGTCTTTTCCGTTCTGACAAGAGAGCATCCATGGCCCAGCCATGATGGGGTCCATGGTCTAATCCGTTCTGAGAAGAGAGCATCCTTGACCCAAGCATGGTGACGTCCATGGTGTATTCCGTTCTGTAAAGAAAGCATCCGCGGAACAATCATGATACTGTCAATGGTTTATATAATCCCTTTTGACAAGAGAACATCCAAGGCCCCCAACCTTTCAGCGGCCTGATCCGGACGCAAATGGCTTGATTCGGACCCAAATGGTCCGATCCGGACCCCGCACTGGCCTGATCCGGGACCTGTTTAGAAGCTTGATCCGGGACCTTTCTACTAGTAACTAGTAGTTGCCTGATCCGGGACCTGTTTGGCGGCCTGATCCGGACCTTTGAATGGCTTGATCCGGACCGCGTAGCGGCCTGATCCTAGACGTTCGTTTTGGTGGCTGATCCGAAACCCTTTTCCGCGTAGCGCTCGCTCCTGGGCAGCACTCGCACTGTGCTAGCTTCACTCTATACTTACCAGTAGCAGCTCTGTGGTAGGTGGTGCAGTTGGGTGCAGTCTGCGACATGCAGATGCTGGGGAAGCTACTGCACCGAGCAGGGCGAGTTTGGGTAAATTTGAACTTGCTCAAGGCAGTCCTCTCGGCAGCAAAGTGACTCAACCATTGCCGAGTCAAGCTAGTCCCCAGCCACTTGCTACGCAAGAAACATTGCTCTCCTTCTCAACCCGGACCACGTAGCAAATCCCTGCCATCTCCCATTGCTTGGGCGCCACACCCGCGCCAACCCATTTCCGTTAGCAGAGGAACATAGGTCCTCAGAGACTCAAAGACTCAAACGCCGCTTTTTGGCGGTCTCTCGAAGGCGACGACATGCCTTGCTTGCAGTAGACTCTTGGCTCCAGGCTTGCTTGGCCGTGCCAGGCGCAAATGCTTGAGCCAACAACAGCGAGAGGCATACACCACTTGACGTGTACACGGAGATAAGCTCATGCCAAGGGACACAAGACTGCCCATTAGCGTTGGCTGAGCCGAATGCTGCTAAAGACTCTGTGGAGTACTCTTGCTTACTCGACTCACGGTAACGATGTGCTGGAAAACGGTCCTGGACACTCCAGTCGGTACCTTCAGGCTCCAAGAGCCCGATTCGCAGTGCGGTTGCCTGAGGCCATGCAAACCCATGCCATTCGCGAATTTGAGAAGAGGTGGACACTCCACTCAACGTAAGAGCGCAGTAAGAAGATACAAAGTCGGTAGCAACTTGGATCCGCTTTCAAGTTTCTTCTCGCCCTGAGCAGTTTCCAGCCTCGTCGGTTTCTTTCAGGTGGCCCTCCATGATTTCCTTCCTGTAAACAGTCCTGTCCAATGCGTCATCTTGTATCCTCTCCTTTCGATTCGGCTCACTGCACTGGTTGATCTGAGTCTAACCACAGAAGATCAGCAAAGGTTCTGACATGTTCACCTCACGCTCAGCATGTCAGTCCGAACTCCAGGAAAGGAGGGCGAGTCCATCTCCTGGGGCGATATCGAGGGCCAGTGGACCAAACGATGGATGGCTCTCGAACCAGATCCCAAAATGTGGATCTCCCGACAGGCACTGCCACCAAGATCCCACCACATGCCACAACATCAGAAACTCAAGCTGTCACAGCAAGATTCACTCTCGGGCACGGCTCCTCCTCGTAGACCTCCGTGTCCTCGAAGGCAAAGTTGGCTGCCCGGGCCGTCACCCCCAGAAGATCCTGAAAGCTTTGCTGCAAGGATCATGAGCCTGGGCCCCGTCCCGCAAACGGCAGCACTAGGTCCTGCAAGACCCGGAACGCAGTCTCCTCGGGCTCCAGCCACAGAATTCTACGGCGGTTCTTCGGAAGCGCCAGCCGGGCTGCGCAGGAGCCTAATGGGCCTAATTCCTTTTATGTGGGTTTGTGCATGATCGTGCATTTTCAGTGGCTCGTGCCTGTGAACTCTCGTGTGGGAACTTTTTCGTGCCAGGAAGTCGCGAGGCAGCACGCCTGACGGAATGGAATGGCTGAGCTGGACTGCACTCGCAACAGCTCGAAAACAAGGCCTGCGCCCATCCGGATATTGCTCGCCAACTTCGATCAACAGGCGGTCCTGTCACCCCGAATGTCGGTCAGCCCAACATGCGCAGGGCTGATTTTAGGACAGACAAGTAAAAAAGCTCATCGGGCCTAAAACAGTAATTACTAATTACTGTTCTCGAGGAGGTAGATGGACGTGGAACCCTGCAGGCCCTGCCTTTCTGGACGAGGAGTACAGCCGAAGCAAGACCACATCTACCACCCGCACCTGAGTAACGTTACGTGTCAGTGGAACCTGAAGTATGTCCACAATTCACTGACTCGGGCAGGTACCAGCTTTTTGTGAGTGGTCGCATCCAGCATCAAACGCACAGAGCCGTTCTGCACCTGAAAGCAAAAATGTGTGGAACAGCAACGTGCTGCAGCTGAGCAGAAGGCGTGAATCCGAGCTAGAAGCCTCAGAAGCCAGCTGCTCGAGGGTTTTGGCCTGGCGCCGTTTCGAAAAGCTAAGCCAGGCTGTCACCAGTCGTCGCCAAAACGACGAACACAAACTCATGACCAATGAAAGCTCTATATACTGCCTCTCCCACGCCAAATTTCGCAATGTCAATGTTGTAGTCCTGCGAACAAAGCCGCTGCGTGAAGCTGCATGTCTTTCTGCTCGCGACGACGCCAAAGGTTGGCTTCCCACAGGCTCTTTTCCTGTCAAGGAAACAAACCGTACGTCCGAAAAAGTCAGCAATCACCGCACGGTTGAACAACTGCATTGCTAATTTACCAAAAATCAGCCCAAATTGACTGAACATGGGAAAAGCCTTCCAGCACTATGAGAGAAGGAGAGGCAGAGGCACAATCAGTCGGTTACCGGCAGCCAGAGGCCGCCCCAGTTGTTTGGCAATTCAACTCAATGTTGTTTTCGAAAGGGGCAGCCACCTCAAACAACCGCAAACAGATTGATTGTGGGACTACTCGATACAACAGACGCCCCACATATTGGTTTCAAAAAATCGCTTTGACATAACAAGCACAACGCCAACAAACATGATGATGCCCGCATGCCGCATGCAACTATTCAGATGATTAGCACCATGGCTCGTCCTCCACTTCACGATCCTTGACTGTTCTGCGGAAAGCAGGCTCGAGGTGCATGAGCTGGCTGCTAGAGGTCCGAGGTGTTGAGCTTAAAGCTGGAAACGAAGGGCCTGGACTTGCAGATGGGCTTAAAACAGCGACGGAAGACCTCGAAGCACAGACGTCGTTCTCGAAAACACCGACCCGGAAGCCATGATGTCTGGTCTGTTTGTGGGCGAATGAACACGTGAGACTCCGGACCAAATTGTGCTAAACTTCAGTTTTGGATTTGTGGGTCCAGACCTCCCTGCTGGTGAAGCCCCTTGTGCCCCACACGGAACCCAAAAGGGAGCCAATGATCTAGGGGTCGTTGAAGCTGAGGATGATCTGCCTTTGGTCATTGAAACGATTTGCACGAGTTGACTTAGGTTACCTTGGGTTCCTACTCAGGCATACCAAAGGACACTTGAGCTGCTCGAACAATCTCTCCTGCAACATCTTGCCAACGATGTGTGGCGACCTGGCTGCAAATGGCTGCATCTGTGCGGTCTGGAGAATCTACGTGGCTGGAAGAAACATATACTGAATTCTAGCGCTTCCTTTGTAGGTGACTCTCAACATTTCAGATCACGGGCCTGTCGAGCTCTCTGGACACCTCCTCCAGGGTGCCTAGGATGCACGTGCAGTCATCACAGCAATGAGGAGATGTGAAGGAAGACTGAGATGTCTCGACATCTGCCCCTAGTGCCCTAGTAGAATGCATTGACAGCGGGCTTCTGGCAGCTCAAAGCGGAGCCTCGGGAGCCTGACCCCAAAGCGTCCAACTCCCCGCCCAAACCGACATCCCTTAAGCCATGAGGTCAACTTTCAGACTTTCGTGCCGAAGCTGCGCTCTTGGCCCTCTGAACTACGCGGTCCCAGATTCTCGGCCTGCAACAGAGTCTGGGGCTTTCCGAAGCTTCCAAGTGTGTGCTTGGCCTGTATCCGGTCCCACCACTGGTACAACCAGTGCGCCCCTGGCAGCCGGCGATCCGGCACAGAGAACCTGAGCGCAATGGCCCAGGCTCTCATTCGAGCGTCTGATGCCCTGAAGTCTCGGCGGCTGGCTCGGTCAAGCTGGCGCAATGCAGGAAATCCACAGCTGCGGGACCCTGTCAAGACTCCAACGGTCAAGCGATCAGACTTAGCAGAAGCACAGGGAACGCATGGAACTACTCCTGGGCAGCTGAAAGTTTGAGAGGCCAGCTGCCTTCGTGTGCTCGTTGTTCAATCGTTCCATAAGCTCGCGCCGCCTCTCTGCAACCTGGTTGCATCAGAAACACTGGCGGCCTCTTCTGTCAGATGCTAGCACCTTACGGGGGTTCCCAAAAAAAATGCAGTGCATGCGCAGGCCGACAGCTCTGGCAAGTTGCTTCGGATGCTTGTGCAGCCATGTTGAAACAACACCATCTGGTTGGAAAAGGCAGCTTGCCGGAGAATAGCTGGCTTTGCTCTGGCTTCGAGTTCTCTTGACCCCAGTGAGGGATCACCCCTCGAGGGTGGCCGAAGCACGAGGCGATACTTTCCTTCCGGATACGTCGACATTCCCTTCCGAAAATCTCCTAATGCGTGCATGAAAATCATTCGACGACCTTTCTCTGAGTGGCTTGCGCTGCAGTTGGGCTCCTCGTGTTCGAACTGATGAACAGGAACCTCGGGCACTGAACACTGCTTAGAGCCTTAGAGCGGCAGGAAAATCTGCCTCCAAAGATTCTGAACTTCTCCGCCGACCTCAGAGCTGGGAGGTGCAAACCACAGCAAAGCTGTGCGCGAGGCAGTGAGCGCCGGCTGTGGCCGAGGCCGTCCCTCGACTCGGAGCTTCTTTCGAAGTCCTCGGACTGATCCTGACGCTTCCAAGTCCCAAGCAACAGAGAACGAGAACAAATCCTCCATGCATCTCCATGCAGAGCCTTGGCTTGCGAGCAGCCTGCAAAGTTCGAGAGCCATCGATGAACCTGGCGGCCACATGCGGCCCAAACATGTGGTCCCGACAGCTGCAGCGGCGCACCATTACATCTTCTGCCGTAGCACGAACGTCCTCCTCCTTTAAGAGCATAACTCGGATGAAGTCTTGGCACAGAGGCTCCAGCCTGCATTCTTCGAATCTGGTATGAGACATTTCGTGGGGACATCGTTAACACCCAGCACCTCTTTGGATACTTGGGCTCTTTTGTCTTGATGTCGTGCTCGTCCTGACAATTCTTCGACCCTTCGCTAGGAAAACCTTCTGAGATCGAGCTTTTCACAGAATTTCACAGAAATCGAGAAATTGTAAACTTCCCTCCTACGAAACATCGGACTCGAATAGATACATTCTATTTATTTCTATTTTGTTGAGACATATTGCCGTTCAGAATCTTCCCCAGAGTGGCCAGTTAGCGTCAAGCGCCAAAATGTCTAGAAACCCCAACTTGTGGACTGCCACGTGGGATTCTTCGTCGCCAGGCCAGCCTTGAAAGGAAAGCGGCCATCCAGCAATCCGTACATGATGATCCCGAGGGCCCAAACATCCACCTCCCAAGACCGGTTTTTAGCCGTGACACGAGCGTGGACGCAGATGGAAATCTTCTGCGACTCATAAGAGCAACCCCTTGCAGCCTTCAAACCATAACTCTTGCCAAAAATCTCTGGAGCCCAAAAGATCCTGCCAGGCAGCCACACAAGTGCAAGACGGAAGCAGTCCAAGAAGCAACCATGCACACGCATACGGCTGAAGAAATCACAAAAGCACTCTCTCTCTCTCTCTCTCGCTCTCGCTCTCGCGGCCATGGCTCCTGGTCCCAACCTCAGACGACAATCGCCGCTGTCCCTCTACCAGCTCTGCAGTACCTGCACCGCTCAGCGCCACAAGCGCACGGGAATGCTAACATACGGCGACGACCTGATGGATTCTCAGAGACAGCAACCCTGCAGGGGACCCGATGAAGGACTGATCTCACTTGCCAAGGATCCTCGAAACTCGGTGAATCAAGCTTGACATGATGCCAGTTGGTTCACATTTCTGAGCTGTGCTGCCAAGTGCAGCCAGACAAAGCGAGTGAAACTCGTCGCAGTTGTCCGGACACATGCCTGCTCTTTTGCATGTCAACGTCTACACCTGTCAATCCTTCGCAGGTGCTGCGATATAACGGCACACTGAGGTTTCTGTCACATCCGAACCGAACTGACACTTAGAAATCAGGCAGGTGCCGAGCCAGACTCCTGTACAACCTGCTCAAATAGCCTGTCAGCACAAGAAAATCTCAGACTTGCGTGCTTTTCTCTGCAATACGCAGGTGGAAGCTCTGTTGAAAACTGCCCATGGGAGGCTCCCTTGTTCTGTCTGTACCAGCGGCGGAAGGATCTCTACACTCTACACGTCCAGTCACCAAGGCAGGGTATCCCTGCGGGTGCAGACGTCCCTCTCGCGCCAACTACAGCAGATTTCCCATGAGCAAAACAACCATCTCAGAGCACTCTAAGATGTTGCCAGCTCAACTGTGCTGGCAGCGTTGGAGGTTGTGGCCTCAGCCCATGGCTTTGCGAAGAGGGCTGGACAAGGACAGCCTGCCCGCCCTTTGCACGAGCAGACCTGTACCCGACTAGTTGTCGTCAAAACGCAGCGTGCTGTTGAATGCGCTTCTGATCCACGAAGTTCTTGTGGGGACCTGTTGCCTTAGCTCGCAGGCTCATCAAGCGATCATCCCTTCCTGCATTATTCGCACCGCCTGCATCGAAGTTGCATCACCCTCGATTGCAACTAGCAGTGGATGCTGAAACTGATCTGGCATGTCGGTTGAGACCAGGTAGTACTTCACCGCCGCCATGCTCGGAACGGCCTCTCTGCTGCAGGATGCTGTGTGTGGCAGATTGCTGCGTGCGAGTACGCCGTAAGAACGTGCAGCATGTATGCCAGGAGTGATGAGACATGGATGTCCAATCTCCAAGTAACGCTCGAAGGATATTCTTCTCGTGCCAAGCCAATTCCACGAGAATAGCCCGATGGCTAGCGACGACTCTATGCCAACCGGCTCTTGTCACACTTCCAAAATGTTCACCAGTCAAAAGGCAAGGACAGGAAGACGGTTGCCAAGCAGTGCTCTAGTCACGAAATCACTCAGAGTCTGCAACCATGCCGCCAAGAACATTCCAGTGATACC
Source organism: Symbiodinium necroappetens (assembly GCA_905231915.1). NCBI lineage: Eukaryota > Dinophyceae > Suessiales > Symbiodiniaceae > Symbiodinium > Symbiodinium necroappetens. The sequence continues at coordinate 5,498 of CAJNJA010020254.1, read as the reverse complement.
CAAGAGTGAGGAGAACAGCATGATCAACGCCTTACTGTGCAGACGTCGGCAAGGTGTTCCGCAACAGGCGGTCATGGCTTGCACCACTTGCATCTCTGGCACCATGATGATCACAGGGTGCATGCGCATGAACTGCCCACCCATAGTAGCATACATCTGCACCTCCACTACATTGCCTGTCAGTATGCGGTGGCCAGTGTCTACCAACACGTGAGCATGTAGTGTCACGAAGTTCATCCCGGCCTGTGAAGACTTTTATTGCGGTCCCCATGATCACGAGCCTGTCCACTTTCGCGGTGCTTACTCATCAGGCCCCCACAACATGCTAACCAAGAAGCCAAATCAAGTTCTCCAGGCGCCGCTCCATAGGCAGATGCCCATCAAACAAGATGGCCGGGACTGTAAGCACCGCAGAGGCGATTGCGCCTCTGCACAACATGCGAAATCTGGCTTCGTGCCCTGTGCTTAGCCGCGGCACCGATCTCCGGAATGAAGTTCAGAAGGAAGGTCAACACCTCAATAAGTAGTCAGAAAGGCTCACGTGGTATCCGTTCTAGCGCAGCTGATGCTTGATGCTGAGACCACGGCAAAGAAAAGGCTCCAGATCTTGCACTGCAGGCACATGAGCAAAACCTCGGCCAATAGCTCTCATGGTCATGACTTGTACACCTGGGCACCCAAGTGCACAGTTTGCTCTTGGGAATTGTTGACCTTTAGATGCATGCAGGGCGCGCTCATCAAGGCAGAGAAAAGCAAGCAAATGAACGTCTTCATCAGAAGATAAGATTTGAAGACCTGGAGAAACTGATAAAACGGTGTAACTAACTGGAAACCCTGCTTCGCAACAAGACGTCTTTCGTCCAGCCTCTGCCACAGGGCTGCTCACAGGCAAAGGCTCGAAGATCCAAAAGAAAAGGTACACAAAGAACATGAGAGCCTTCAACTGCACATGAGGCTCAGCAATGCGAAGCACCGTGGCGCCTGAACAGTTTCACACGCCTGGAAGCTCAGTGACTCGAGTGAAGACGCAAGCTGCGAGGCCAGCGTCCCAAGCTCGTTGGTTAGGAACGACGTAATCTTTTGCTGCAGCTCCTATTTTCACAGTCTTCCAATCTTCCACTCATGAAAGCAGTCTTTGCCCAAAGGCTCCGGCCGAAGGATATGCTGTCTGCACTTTGCTTTTGGATGCAGTGGAAGATAGAAGAGCTGTTCATGCGGGGTAAATGAGCTCCTTCCATGTGCTCTCTGGCAGTATCGGCTTGACAAGGTTGAGAAAATCCTCAACACCCTGGCATTTCAGTGGCCGAACGCATACAGCGACTGTCGTGCGAGACGCTTCTTACAGCAAGTCCACGTGAGGAGAATCAGCTTCAACACATGCAGCTTGACTACCTTCTTGTAATCGTCCAAGTTATTTGTGAAGCTCTGCACGCCCAGGGTGATGCATTCAATAAAGAACCTAAGCTGCAAGTCGTAGACTGACAGTCAAGGCATGTCTAGATGCTGGATGCCAGGCATGCTGTCTAAGAAACCACATGCCGGCAGAAACCAGAAGCAATGTTAACAGCAGCGCCACCAACCAGGACCTTAGACTTCTCTGTGGCACATAGCATCTCACGATAGGTCTCTGAGTCAGCGAAAAATACTGGACCTGCTCAATAAGGCTCGCTGTACCTCCTGACTTTCTGTAGGAGTGGCAGGGAAGAGCTCTTGTCCATCTCCAAGGTCCCATTGATGTTTGATCGCGTTGTAGGCGGACTGAACAATCGAAAGGGGCCCGACCCATCTGCTTCCACGGCTAGCAGACACCCCACTAAGATTCGCAAATCTTGTCCTTTCTGAAGTCGCCTGCCTTGTCGGGATCACCGCAGCATACTGCTCTGATGCGTCCAGGAAGAGCTCGAGCCGAATTGTAGTGAGTCCTTCATGCACCACCACCGACCCCATCACCACACGCTACTATTCCTACCCCCAAGTACTACCACCCCGGGCATTGCCCGTGCATCGCTACCAAAGCTGGAGCCAATGCTCAGCACCGCTGATCAGATCTGGCCTTCCTCGCCGTCAAACGCGAACTCCCTTGTTCCTGCAAGTGCAGCCGACTCAGAATGCAGCCAGCGGGCGTAGCAGCATGCCTCTGCCATATAGAGGGGTAACTCGGGACATTTGCGAGGGCGTGCATCTGAGGTTTGGTTTGCAGATACAGTCGGAACAGTGACGCAATGACAGCGAGTTCGCTCCCATGGCAATAATTTGGAATGCGGGTGAAACATGATTCGGACAATATCAATGCAAACAGTTTTAACCTAACTCCGTAACAGCAATCTCATCCAAGACCATGAGAGCTTAGGCTGGTGTAAAACAGCTAGTTGATCAAGCCGGCTCAGCTTGCAGCGTGTCCTGCACTGGAAGCGTAGTAAGTCCAGCCTTGTACCAGTCCTTGCAAAAAACAGTGCAAGACTGAACAACGACAGCACAGGACCTGATATCGCCTGATGAGTAACGTGACGTAACAAAGTCCAAATGCAATTGATGGACTGGCTGCGACGTCTGAAAGAACCGTGCAATGCTTCAAGGTCCACGACCTGGCTATTGAGGCCATGCTGCGATTGACTTCAGGGCCCAGGGAATCGTCTTCAGTGCCATCCTGAAACCACACTACAGAGTATTTCTAGAAAAGCAAACACCCACGATTCAGGATTTTCCTTCCCTGTCGCAATGCCATAGTGTGACATACAGAATCAACCAATCACTGTCAATAGTTCCGGCAAAGCCAACTGTGTCAAACACTTGCCGTGCAGTAAGCGTCCATTCCTTCGTAGCAACATCACACACACACACACCTAAAGGAGCAAGCAGTACAGCATACCTGAACCCGCCTAAAAGGGTATTTGGCCTCCGTTCACAAAATTAGCCTTGCAAAATGATTGGGGGTGCAACAATAGCTACAAAATCTACGTGCGAGCTTCGTCCGGGCCCTATAGCTCAACAGGCACCCGGAAAAGTCTTGAAATGACAGGTTGGCAGTCTTGGGAAGCGCTTCGTAAAGTCTACCAAAACCACTGGTGTGCAAAAACTACGATCGAATACCCAGGATATAAAGTACAGGCCCTTACGAATCCTGCTGTGGTTTCCGCGTGATTGCTGCGCTGAAATAGTAAGAATCCATAGCCCGAAACTCCAGATTGGGTCGAAAAAAATGTTTTGCAGTCATGTCAGCTCGTCTGACGACTGAGCACACACTCACTGCAACGACAGTTGCCTAGCATGGCTCCGACTTCCAGCAGCTGCATGAGATTTCTTACAGCTGTTACTGGTGCTTGTCGCCAACCACCTGCCAGTTAAAGCCACCACAGGGCATTCGCAGAAAGCGACCAGAGCAGACGCTAGACAGCAACACACCGTGACCGCTGGCACACACCAATTGAATTACGGCATCCATGCGTCAGGTGTTGTGAAGAAAGTTCTGCACCAAGGCAATGGACCCGGCTTTGGCATGCCAGCCCTCTTACAGTGTCATCTACAGCAATCTGTGTGGCACCTGCAAAGAGAGGCTGACAATCTTGACGCGCCGCCGGAAGCAGGACCTTGATAAAGGACACCATACAAAACCCGATGGTCATCCATGCCCGGCATCAGGGAGTGTTGGCTAGCTGTAGGAGACGAGGCATGGAAAAATGGAATTTGTCGTCAAGACTGTCCTGCTTGTCTGCTGGTTTTCTGTGCCAAGCCGCTCAAGGCGCAGCACTTGCAGCAGCTTGAGGAGCCTTGACAGCGAAAATCCCGAGATTGACTTTGATATAATGTCCTATTCCAGGGCATCGATATCAAACCTGTTAATCGATTTCAAGACACTCACGTGAGCGCCGTCGTGACGGGCAACACATTCTCTTTCCCTCTCTCTCTCTCTCT